>JAULBY010030228.1:0-104343 GCA_032358315.1 Ophiocytium majus
GAAGTCTTTGAACAGCACGAGGGGTTCTTCGACCTGCCCCACGTCGACATCAAGGCCATCCCCGCCGAGGAGTTTCCCCTGTACCACCACTGGAGCTACGACCGCATCTACCGTAACGACATGATCAAACAGCCCGACGTCCTGCTGTTCCTGTTCCTGTACAACCGGTCGTTCACCGCCAAACAGAAGTTGGTCAACTACGACTACTACGAACCGCGGACCATCCACGAATCGTCGCTGTCGCCTTCGGTCCACTCCATCCTGGCCACCGAACTGGGCAAACATCAGGAAGCATTGGATTTCTTTCGGTTTGCCACCCGGATCGACCTCGACAACTACAACCGGAACACCCGGGAAGGCCTTCACCTGACCGCCATCGCGGGCGCCTGGATGAACATAGTCTATGGCTTCGGCGGGTTCCGGTCCGACGGGGACACCCCCGTCCTGGCCCCCGTCCTCCCCCCGAACTGGAGGGGCTATACGTTCAACATTTTGTTCCGGAACTCCTTGGTCGGAGTGAAAGTCGACGCCCAGGGAACCAACCTGACTCTGAGGGAAGGCCCGCCGGTGGACCTCGAGCTGAAGGGCACACTGATCAGGCTGGAGGAGCCCGGCGAGACCGCTCGGTTTGACGGCCAGGGGGTGAGGCGATGAACTGGCACCTGGAAGACTTTTCGGTTCCCGATCCGTCAGCCCAGGACAAGCTGGCCAACAGCTTCCTCTCGGGCAACGGGCACCTGGGGCTCCGGGCCACCCTCGACGAATACGGCAAGGACCACAAGGCGGGCCTGCTGATCAACGGACTCTACGACCAGGTTCCCGGCCGATGGCGGGAACCGGTCAACGCCCCCCACCCCGTGAACTTCCGGGTGAGGTCCGCCGGCCGGCTCCTGGACCTTTCCCAGGCCAAGTCCCATGTCCAGGGACTCGATTTCCGCTGCGGCATACAGACCCGGACCACCCGGTTTGCCGTCGGCGGCGCCGAGGTCCGCCTCGAGGCCCGCCGGTGGGTGAGCCGGGTCCATCCCCACCTGGTCCAGGCCGAGTGGACCCTGGAAGCTGACGCGGCCTTGGAACTCGAGGTGTCCACCGGCATCGAAGGCGACGTGTGGGACCTCAACGGCCCCCACTTGGAAGCCTTCGCCGTGGTATCAGCGGATGGGGTCATGGGACTCACCTGCCAATCCCAGGAAACCAAGACCATGGTGACCGTGGCCGAGTGGGTAGAATGTGATTCCGGGCCTGGAACCGTGACCGAAGCCCCGGCCGAGGTCTACCGGACCTGGACCCTGACCGCTGACCCGGGCCGGGTCTACCGCTGGCAGAAGCTGGCCGTCGTCGATACGGTTCCCGTCCTCCAGGCCCTGGCGGTCAGGGGTTTCGAGGCCCTCGAACAGGCACACCGGGCGTCCTGGGAGGCGGTCTGGGCCGCCGGCGACGTGGTCATCGAGGGGGACGAAGAGGCTCAAACGGCCCTACGCCACAGCCTTTACCATCTGATCTCGGCTTCTCCCGCGTTTCCCGGGGAAGGTCGGGGAGCCCTGTCGGTCCCGGCCCGGGGGGTTTCCGGCCAGGTCTATAAGGGCGCCGTATTTTGGGACACTGAAATCTTCATGGTCCCCTACCTGCTCAACGCCTTTCCCGGGACCGCCCGGAGCCTGCTTAAGTACCGGGTCGATACCCTCCAGGGGGCCCTCGAAAAAGCCAAGGAGGAGGGGTTCGGCGGTGCCTTCTATGCTTGGGAGAGCCAGGACGGAGGCCGGGACGCCTGCACCCTGTTCAACGTGAACGACGTGTTCACCGGCCGGCCCCTGCGCACCTTTTTCCGGGATAAACAGATCCACATCAGCGCCGACGTGGCCCTGACCCTCTGGGAGTACTACCGGACCACCGGGGACCGGACCTTGCTCGACGAAGGCGGCGCCTCGGTGATCCTCGAATGCGCCCGGTTTTTGTTGAGCTGGATGGTCTGGCGGCCCGAAAAGGAGCGGTTCGAACTCCTCGACGTTACGGGACCCGACGAGTACCACGAGAGGGTGGACAACGATTACTGGACGAACTTCACGGCCCTGAAGACCCTGGAGGCGGCCCGTTCCGCGGCCGTGGAATTCGGAACTGCCGGGACTGAGCCTGGGTTCGTGGACCGGCTGAACGCGGCCATCCAGGCGTTTTACCTGCCCCAGGCCGACCCGGTCACCGGCATCCTTCCCCAGTTCGACGGGTACCACCGGCTCGAAGACACCACCCCGGCCATCCTGAAAACCCGGCAGAAGCATCCCCACGAGTATTGGGGCTGCGGCGATGGCTTGGCCCGGTGGACCCAGGTGATCAAACAGGCCGACGTTGTGTTGGCCTTGGCCCTCTTCCCCGGCGACCACCCCGAACCCGTCCGCTGGGCCAACTGGGAGTTCTACGAACCCCGGACCGAGCACGGTTCCAGCCTCAGCGCCTGCGCCTACGCCGTCTCGGCGGCCCGGCTCGGGAAGACGGAATTTGCCTACTGGTATTTCCTCAAGACGGCCACCGTCGACCTCACCGGCGACTCGAAGCAGTACGTCGGCGACCTCTACATCGGCGGCACCCACCCGGCGGCCAACGGCGGGGCCTGGATGGCCGTGGTCCTGGGGTTCCTGGGCGTCGAGCGCTCGGGCCGGCGGTTATCCTTTGATCCCCATCTGCCCCCGGGGTGGACCGAGGTCCGGCTCGTCCTCGGAGCCGGCGGCGAAACCCTCGAGGCGGCGGTCACCTTCGAAGCCGTGACCTTGTCTCCCCGGCGGCCCTTCGCCCAGCCCTTGACGGTGAGCCTCGGCGGCCGGTCGGTGGACTGGTGGGGAACCAGGGCTCTCGTCCTGCCCCTCGACCCTGCGGTCGTCCTGCCCCTACCCATGAAGGCCGCCCTTTTCGACCTCGACGGTGTCCTCGTCGACACGGCCAAGCACCATTTCCAGGCTTGGCGCAGGCTGGCCAATTCCCTGGGCTTTGACTTCACCGAACAGGACAACGAGAAGCTCAAGGGGGTGAGCCGGACCGAGAGCCTCGAGCTCATCCTGAACCTGGGCGGCGTGACGAAGAATGCCGACGAGAAGGCGGCCTTGTGCGACCTGAAAAACCAGTGGTACGTCGAATTGATCGGCGGCATGGATGCCTCGGAGCTCTTGCCCGGGGTGGTGGACTACCTGGAGGCCCTGAGGGCCCGGGGGGTCAAGATCGCCCTGGGGTCGGCCAGCAAGAATGCGGCCATGATCCTCGACAAAACCGGGATCACCCGGTACTTCGACGCCGTCGTCGACGGCACCAAGGTCTCGAAGTCCAAGCCCGACCCCGAGGTGTTCCTCCGGGGCGCCCGGGAACTGGGCCTGGCCGAAACCGACTGTGTGGTGTTTGAGGACAGCCGGTCGGGTCTCCAGGCCTCCCGGGCCGGGGGCATGGCCTCGGTGGGCATCGGCCGGGCCCTCGACCTCCCCGAAGCCGACGTGGTGGTCGCGGGAGTCCTTGACCTGTTGTGAGCCCGTCCGCCGCCGGGCCGTGTTCCGTTTGCCTGGGAGGGAATTCCGGGTTACGATGGGGCTTTGGCGGAGGATGTGCAGGTGAAATTCAGATGGCGTTTCGTCGTTACGGTGCTCCTGGTCTCCGTCCTCTGGGCCCTCTCCGGCTGCGGGGGGAGTCCGGGCGCCGGACCTTCCCGACAACCCTTCGGCGAGACCCTCCGGTACGATCCCAGCGCCCCAGTCGCCGGGCAGAGGAGCGTATCGCTGACCTTTTGGACCCAGGTGGACCAGGAGGAAATCTACCGCAAGCTCATTGAGGACTACACGGCCCTCCATCCCAACGTGCGCATTGACCTGGTGTCTTCGAGCTACCAGGACCATTTTCCCAAGCTACAGGCCGCGTTGAACGCGGGCATCGGCCCCGATCTGTTCCACTTTCACAACGCCTTCCACAAGGAACTGGTGGGGTTCATGGCGCCGTACCCGGCGGCCATTCTGCCGGTGGAAGCCCTGGAACGAGATTTCCGACAGGTCGGCTCTCACAAGATTGACGGCCAGTTGTACTACATCGACACGGGGCTCATGACCAGCACCATCTACTACAACACCAAGGCTTGGTCTAACGCCGGTCTCACCCCGGCAGACATTCCGAAAACCTGGGACCAGCTTCGGGCCGTGGCCCTCAAGCTCACTAAGCGGACCGTCCAGGGCGGCATGGTCCAGGCCGGATTCAACGCCAACGGCATCGGCTGGTCCCTGGTGGTGGCCCAGAATCTCCAGCAGGGCCAGTCCCTATTCAGCCGGGACCGGGAAAGCCGGCCCCTGGTGGACACCCCGGCCACCCGGCGCAGCCTGGCCTGGCTGACCGCCTTGTACATCCCCGGCGGACCTTCGGACCCCCGGCTCCCGGAATTCCACGAGTCCTTTGCCCAGGGGACCGCCGCTATGATCTACGGCTGGGGCTGGGTGAAGAACTGGCTGGCCAAAAACAGCCCCGGCGTAGCCTTCGACACCTTTTCCCTGCCTTCGTGGACCGAGGCGGTACCCCCGGCCTACGACCGAAACAATGGAGAATCAACGCCCTGTGTCAACAAGGATTCTTCGGCCGACAAAAAGGCCGCAGCCTTTGACCTGATCAAGTTCTTCCTGGCCTCGGACCAGTACCTCCGGGCCACGGACCAGACGTTCGGCTTAGCCCCCAGCAAAAGGAGCCTCGAGGATTCGTCGTCGTTCTCCCGCATCCTCGACCGGACCATCTGGCCGGGAATCGTCCCTGTGGACTACGAAACCATCCTGACCGACAGGCTGATCGACCCCGTGGTCCTCGACAGAGCTGACGTCTCCCAGACCCTGGCGGCCACCCAGAAACGGTTGTCCGGCGTCCTGTCGAGCCTCGGATTCCAGTCCCGGGAACCCGACTACGCCCATGCTGGCGATTTTGTCCCGGTGGGGGCTTCCGGCCCCTGAAAAATCCCGAAATTGACCCCTAAAAGGGAGGATTTCGGGGAAAAGTGAGCTTTCGTCCCCCCCAAAACGGCCCCATCATCGGACCAATCGACCGGTTCGCCGGGCCCTGCGGCCTGGCCCCGGCATGAAAAAGGGGGAAGAGATGAAGAAGTTCATCAGCATCCTGACGGCTGGTCTGATCGCCTCTGCGGCGTTCGCCCAGACCGTCGAGCTCAAAGTTCAGCTGAACCGCGACACTCCGGAAAACAAGGCCCGCATCGCGGCGGCCATGGACCGGATCGACCGTTTCCAAGCCAAGTATCCCAACATCAAGGTGAAGGGCGTCAACATCGAGTACGACAACACCGGCGAGTTCTTCGTGAAGCAGGCCGCCGGCCAGGCTCCCGACGTGTTGACCGTGTGGGCCACCGAGGCCTCGCTCCTGACCAGCAAAAAATGGGCCGCTCCTTTGAACGACTACGTGAACAGCTGGGCCAAGAAAGACTGGTACGATGCCGCCTCGTTCGTGCCGTTCACCATCAACGGCACCATCTACGGCATCCCCGAGAACAACTACGTCAAGCACGTCCTGTACAACAAGAAGCTGTTCGCCGCCGCCGGGGTTCCCCTCCCCAAGAATGACTGGACCTGGGACGACTTCCTGAATGCCGCGGTGAAGACCACCGACAAGGCCAAGGGCATTGCCGGGTTCGCCATCATGGGCAAGGGCGGAGAAGGCGGCTGGGGCTTCAGCGACTTCATCTACCAGGCCGGCGGAGAAGTCGAAGTGATCAAGGACGGCAAGGCGTTCTCGGCCTTTGATTCGGCCGAAGCCGTCAACGCCGCCCAGTTCGTCAAAGACCTGAAGTGGAAGTACGACGTTCTCCCCGCCAAGTGGGACAATGGCTGGGGCGATGTGTTCAACGTCTTCGGCGCCGGCCAGGCCGCCATGGTCTTCGACGGCGACTGGGGCCGGGCCGTGGCCATCAACAACCTGAAGATGGACCCCAAGGACGTGGGCATCGTTCCCATGCCCAAGGGCAAGGGCCCCAAGGGGCGCCAGGCCGGCGTCCTCGGGGGCACCTACTGGATCATCAACGCCGGCACCGCCAAGACCCAGGCCGTCAGGGACGCCGCCTGGAAGTGGATCGACTTCGAGCGCTACGACGAATCGGGCCTGAAGGACGTCCAGAGCCAGATCGACGACGCCCGGGCCAACAAACAGTACCGCGCCCAGTTCGTGTACACCCCCCTGAAGGGCAGCTCGGACTACGTCACCAAGGAAAAAGCCATCCTGGCCGCCAACCCCGACGCCGCCGTGGTCTGGGGCGACGACGCCTTCCTGAAGGCCTTGACCGCCACCGCCCACCCCGAACCCTCGGTGGAGGCCCAGAAGGCGTACAGCCCCTACCTGGTCGCCGTCCTTCAGGGCCTACTGAGCGACAAGAACGCCGACCCCGCCAAGCTCCTGAAGGAACAGTCTGCCAAGTTCCAGAAGGACCTCGACGCGGCCAACAAGAAGCTCTAGGTCTTCCCCACAGATTCCTTGGGGCCGCCCGGCCGGGCGGCCCCTTTTTGAGGTACCCCATGAAATCCCACCGCCGATCGTGGATCGGACTCCTGTTTCTCCTGCCGGCCTTTTTGACCTTCGGCATCTTCCAGTGGTTTCCGATCTTGAACAACTTTCTCCTGGCCTTCCAGGAATACACCCCCGGCATGGACCCGACCTGGGTGGGCTTTGCCAACTATGAAGCGGTCCTGAACGACGAGAGGCTCTGGATCTCCCTACAGAACACCTTTGTCTTCGTCGGTATCTGTTTGGTAATCGGCTTCATCGTCCCCATCGCCGTGGCCATCGCCATCTCTCTCCTCCGGAAGGGGAAGGGCTTCTTCCGGCTGGCCATCTACATTCCGAATATCATCCCCGCCATTGCCACCTACATCATTTGGGTTTGGATCTTCAACCCCCAGTTCGGTCTCTTGAACCAGACCATCGGCTGGTTCGGCGCCGAGCCTGTCCAGTGGTTGGTGGACAAGAACGTCGTCCTGGTCAGCTTGGCGCTTATGGCCACCTGGGCGGGTTTCGGGGCGGCGGCCGTCCTGTATATGGCGAGCCTGACCTCGATCAGTGCCGAGATGTACGAAGCCGCCGAACTCGAAGGTGCCGGCGCCTGGCAGCGGATCCGGTACATCACCCTCCCCAGCCTCATGCCCACCATCAGCCTGATGCTCATTCTGCAGCTCCTCGCCACGTTCCAGTTGCTCCAGGAGCCGTATGTGATGACGGCCGGCGGACCCAACGACGCCAGCCTGAGCACCATGCTCCTGTCGTACCAGTTCGCATTCCAGAACATCGAGTTCGGCAAGGCCGGGGCCATCGGGTCCCTGATGTTCCTGCTGCTCGTGGGACTGTCGTTTTATTACGTGCGCGTCAGCGGACTCGCCGACAAGAAGGGGGCCTGACATGGCCGAAGCTGAAATCCGGGGAATCCTGAGCCCCAACGAATACCGCCGGCCTGGTTACCGAGTAGTATACTGGGGGTGCGTGCTCCTGGCCGCCATCCTGGCCGTGGTGATGCTCTATCCCGTCCTCTGGGTGCTGCTGTCGGCGGTGAAGACCCCCGCCGAAATCTACCGCAACCCGCCGACCCTGTTTCCATCGGTGGTGGCCTTCGAGAACTTCGCCCAGGCGTGGACCAGCTACGAAATCCCCCGGATGTTCCTGAACACCTCCTTGGTGTTCCTGGGGTTCATCGTCTCGCGTCTGTTTGTGGTGACCACGGCGGCCTATGCCCTATCGCGGCTCGACATCCCCTTCCGGCGGACCATCTACCTGGTGATCATGTCCACCCTGGCGTTGCCTACCTTCGCTTACCTGATTCCCAGTTACTTGGTGATCATCAACTTGGGCCTCTACAACAGTTGGTGGGCCCTGTGGATACCAGCGGGAGCCAGCGCCTTCCAGATCCTCATCGTGAAGAACTTCTTCGACGGAATTCCCAAGGAGCTGTCCGAAGCCAGCCGGATGGACGGCGCTTCCGAATTCCGCATCCTTTGGAGCGTTATCCTCCCCTTGTCCCGGCCCGTGTTGGCGGCCATCAGTATCTTCTCGTTCCTCGAAGTGTGGAATAACTTCTTCTGGCAGAACCTGATTTTCAACGATATCTCGATCTGGACGATGCCCGTGATGCTCTATCAGAAGAGCTTCACCATCGGAGGCAACCCCCCGATCAACGTCCAGCTGGCTGGCATGTTCATGAGTCTTCTTCCGCCCCTGATTGTCTTCATCCTCTTCCAAAGGAACATCACCAATGGAGTGACCATGACCGGGATCAAGGATTAAGGGAAGACAGAACCTTCTCGAGGAGGGCCTTCTGCTCCTCGGCCCGTTTCGCGTAATCGGCTTCCTTGTGGGCCACGTAGGCCTCCCGGTCCCGGTCCTGGACTTCCTTTTCCGAGGGCGTCCGGGGCCGCTGGAACCCCAGGCAGACATCGTAGGCCGGCGGCGGGGCCCCGTCCTCGCACTTGACCAAGGCGGTTCCCGTGTACACCCAGCCCGGATGGGCGTTCAGCCAGCTCACCTTGCGGATGTCGACTTCGATGGAGAGGAAGTTGATGGGCATCTGCTCCCCATGGAGGATGCGTTCGGTGTCTCGGACCATGGGGTCGGTCAGTTCGGTGGGGATGTAGAACTTCAATTGGGGTACCTTCCACCAGCCTAAGGCGGCTCCGGTCCCGGGTCCAGGGGGATTTGGAGGAAGAATCCCTGTAAAACTGAGCGAATCACTCAGAAATAATGCTGAATATTCGACCATTGTCATTCATAATAGGTGCTAAGGAGACCAAACCTTGGCCCTACACCGCACCCCCCTCCCGCTCGCCCTCCTTCTTTTCATCCTCTCGGCCGCCTACGCTGAGACACCGGCGTCCCTTCCGGTCACCCTGGGAGTGGCACCCTTGGGGATTATGCCCCTCGGCAATTCCGCCTCGGTCTATTCCCTGGGCGGAGGGGGGCAGGGGGCCTTCGACTACACCTTTCCCCGGTTGCCGGCGTGGTCCCTGGGGATCCTTGGGGAGTTCTTGTACTTGCCTACCCAAAATCCGGCCCTGGCCCTGTCGCTTTACGGGGCCGGCCTGAAGACCGGTCTCAACCTCAAGGTCTTTCCTGGACTGCAGGTCAGGACCTCCGGGGGCGGCGGCTGGTACCTGGGGACCCTTTCGGGAAAGAGCGGTCAGAACCCGTGGGCGGCCGGCGGCCTCGGCGTCGGGCTGAACGTTTCCGAGTACTTTTCTCTCAACCTCGATGCGGCCTACCACAGCTATTTCGGCCTCTACAACGGCATGGCCGTCAGCCTCACGGCGAGTTTCAGTCCTTCGGGAAACACCCCGTTCATCAACGATGCGGTCCTCCCCGAGGGGTTCCAGGCCTTGCCCAAGGAAAAACGCGGGGTCCAGCTCATCGGACTGAAAACCGACCAGATTTATCCCGTGTTCAAGAACTACTACGACGATCACCCGGTGGCCCAGGTTGTGGTCCACAACTATGACAACGCCGACGCCGACGCTTTGGTGGTCACCGCCGAGGTGAAGGACTACATGAACGGTCCCCGGGACATCAAGGCTCCCGCCCGGCTCAAGGCTGGTGAAACCGCCGTCCTCGATGTCTATACCCTGTTCAACGACCGGATTTTGACGGTGGCCGAGGCGACCAAGCTGGGGCTGACCCTCACCCTGAAGTACAGCCAGGGGGGCGCTTCCCAGTCCGAGGTGTACGATCCGACCCTCCAGGTCTTGTTCCGGAACGCCATGACGTGGGAGGACGACCGCCGGATGGCGGCGTTCGTCTCGAGCCGGGATCCGGCGGCGTTCGGCTTCATCCGGGGCGTGGTGGCCTCGACCCGGGAGGCCCGGAACAAGGCGATCAGCCAGAACCTGCAGACGGCCATGGTGGTCCAGTCGGCCCTGCGGCAGTACGGAATGACCTACATCAAAGACCCGACCTCAGCCCTGACCTCAAGCCGGAAGCTGGCCATCGACTCCCTTCAATTTCCCCAGGAAACCCTGGCTGCCAAGACCGGGGACTGCGACGATCTGACCATTCTGTGGTGCTCCCTCCTGGAGTCGGTGGGCATCGAGACCATGGCCATCACCACCACCGGGCACATTCTGATGGCCTTCGCCCTCGATACCACCCCCGAAGCGGCCGTCAGTCTCTTGGGTTCCAAGGACAAGTTCCTCATCTTGGACGGCAAGGTCTGGGTTCCCATGGAGACCACGATGATCGGCGACAGTTTTTCGAGGGCCTGGCAGGAAGGCGCCCGGCTCATCAACCCGGCCCTGGGGGCCAAACCCAATTTCTACCCTATTCGTGAGGCCTGGAAGCTCTACGCACCGGTGGTCGTCAGCGGCACCGCCTCGGTTCCCGCCTTGCCCCCCGTCGACCGGGTGGGCGCCGACCTGAAGACTTCCATCGACGGCCTGCTCGCCAGCGAGTTGGCTCCGCGGGTGGCCAAGGCCCAGGCCGACATCAAGGCGGCCTCGGCCCCGGCGAAGCCCACCAACAGCCTCGGGCTGCTCTACGCCCGGTACGGCGAGTACACCCAGGCCACCAAGGTCCTCGGCGACCTCATCGCCAAGCAGCAGTATGGTCCCGCCTTTGTGAACCTCGGCAACCTCAGCCTGCTCCAGAAGAAGTACAAGGACGCCCTGGCCCTGTTCAACCAGTGGCTGGCCATCAACCCCGATGACGCGGTGGCCCTGGCCGGCGCGGCCCTGGCCTACGACGGCGCCGGTGACCGGGCCGGAGCCGCCGCGTCCTTTGACCGGCTGGCCGTCCTCGACAAGGCGCTAGCCGCCAAGTACAGCTACCTCAAAGCCGAAACCTCGGCCGACTCGAGCCGGGCCGCCGAGGCCGCCACCCTCGAAAGCATTTTGAGCTGGAAGGAATAACCGATGAAAGCCCTCGCCGTCTCCCTGACCGCCCTTTTCTTCGTCCTCGCCTCCTGTGAAGACATCCCCCTGGCCCTGACGGTCAAGGAGCAAGTCGCCGATTACAAGGCTTCGTCGAACCCCGCGGCCCCGCCGACGTTCAGTCCGCCGGCCAACACGTACAACACCGACCAGTTGATTACCATCACTTCCGCGACCATCGGAGCCACCCTGCGGTACACCACCGACGGTTCGGTCCCGACGGCCCAGTCGCCGGTGTACACCGGCCCCATCTCCATTTCCTCCCCCGGTGGGGTCATCAATGCGTTCGCCCAGAAATCCGGATTCAAGGATTCGGAGGTGGGAACGGCGGCGTATACCATTGACTACGACGCGGCGGCCACGCCGCAGATCAGCCCCTCGACGGGAACGTTCTCCACTGACCAGTCGGTGTCCATTTCTTCGGCGACGACGGGAGCCGAGATCCACTACACCCTCAACGGCAGTGACCCCACGGTGAGTTCCCCCGTGTATACCGGCCCCATCTCGGTGGCCGGCCATGGAACCGTGACCACGGTGAAGGCCCTTGCCGTGAAGGACAAGATGAAGAACTCAGGAATTACCAGTTCCACCATCACGATTGCCTGGCCGTCGGTGGCCACTCCTCTGATGAACCCCGGGAGTGGAACCTACTCTTCGGACCAACAGGTATCGATCACCACCGCAACACCCAATGCCGTCATCCACTACACCAACGACGGCTCTGTCCCGACGGCCGCGTCGCCCATCTACTCCACACCGATTTCCGTGGCCGGCAACGGCACAACGAAGACGATCCAGGCCCTGGCCGTGAAAGCCAACATGGTGGACTCAGCAATGGGCTCCGCTACGATGGTCATCAACTACTCCCAGGTTTCTACAGTTCAGTTTTCCAAGGTCCCGGGGACCTATGACGCCAACCAGTCCATCGCCCTCACCAGCAGCACCCCGGATGCGTCCATCTACTACACGACCGACAATTCGACACCGACGGTGGTTTCCGGCACTTTGTACACCACACCGATTGCTGTCAACGGACCGTCTGACTCGGTCACCATCAAAGCCATTGCGGTGAAGGGGGGGATGGCTGACTCACTCTTGGCCGCTGGTTCGTTCACCGTTCAGTGGCTGCAGGCGGAGAAACCCAGCCTGACCCTCTCGGGCGGAGGCACCGACCTCAGGCCGTCCATCACGTTCACCGCTGATACGACCGTAGGGCTGGCCTCGGGCACTTCGGGGGCAACGATTTACTACTCCATTGTTACGGGAACGGTTGGTGTCGATCCTGTAGCCTCATTGTCTTCCCAATACGGCGTCCCCATCAGTTTGACCGGCTCTCAGAGCAACGACGTCGTCAAAACGATCAGGGCCTTTGCCCGAAAAGCAGGCACCATCGATTCCGACATCTACCAAGTACAGGTGACGGTTTCGTATCCCGTGGCAGATGCCCCGGCCTTCAGCACCGGTTCCGGTAACCCCAGCTTCACCACTGATCAGGCGGTTCAAATCACTACCGCTCTATCGAACGGCTCGATCTACTACACCATCAACGGAGACACTCCGACGACAGCCCTTACCCCTTATGGAGGTTCTCCGATCGGCGTCATGGGTAGTCAGACTGGAATCAGCGCCCTTACCATTAAGGCTTTTACGGCTAGGCAATTCTACAAAAACTCCGCAGTGGTTGAGACCACGGTCAGCGTGGCTTGGCCGCAGCTAGCCGCGCCTGTGTTCAGCAAGGCAGAAGGAACCTATTCTTCCGACTTCACCGTCAATCTTACCAGTGATAATGGGACCAGCTTGAAATACACGACCGACGGCTCGGTTCCCTCCTCAGGCAACGGCACGGTGCCTATGATGAGTCCCAATAGTGAGTACCTCAACATCACAGGTAGTGGAACATCGAGGACGATATCAGCCTATGCCTTTGCTGCCAACAAGAGAAACTCGACGACGATCTCGGCGGTGTATTCCCTCACCTATACCCTTCCCATCGTCACCGATTACAACGGTACAACAAACTCTCGCGGAGATTCAGACAGTCCCACGATCTATCAACGACCTCTTGGGATTGTGATCGATAACTCGGATTACCTCTATGTTAGCGATTCCCTATCAATGGGAAAAATCCGAATGGTGAGCCCTAGTTCTCCGGCCGATTCAGTCACTCTGCTGCAGGACAATTTCTTCAACGATTCCTGGGGGATGACAAGACTCGGAACCACGTTCTATGTCGTTTCAGCAAGCATGCATCAGATGCAGAAGTTCTTCTTTACCGGCACCAATTGGGCACGGTCGTTTATCGCGGGCGGGGCAACGCCGGGGAGTTCCGACGGGGTTGGAATCAATGGATCTTTTAGTTCGCCTAAAGGGTTGACCAACGATGGAACCGATCTCTATGTCGCTGATACTGGGAATCAACTCATTCGGAAAGTGACAAGCGTAGGTTCTGTCTCAACCCTGGCAGGAACGGTTGGGGTTACCGGATCTGACAATGCAACGGGAACAGCGGCAACCTTTAACTCCCCCACCGACGTTGCTACCGACGGCGCAGGAAATCTCTACGTTGCAGACACTGCCAACCACCTCATCCGGAAAGTGGTCCTCTCTTCGGGCGCCGTCACGACATTGGCCGGCAGTTCCGCTGGGTTTGTCGATGAAACGGGAACGCTTGCGCAGTTCAACAGTCCCATGGGGCTTGCCTGTGACGGAACCAGCCTCTATGTGGCGGATACGAACAACTATGCGGTTCGCAAAATCCTCCTAGCCACGGGGGCGGTGACCACGTTGGCCGGAACGGGGACAGCGGGACATTTCAACGGTAACGGTGCTGGTGCCACATTCAATAAACCGTTGAGGTTAGCCTATCGTAACGGCTATCTCTACGTCGTTGACAACGTCGATCAAAACGGAGGCAACAATGTGATCCGAAGGATTCAACTTTGAGACCGCCGCCGGTCCCTTGTTCACCCTACTGCGCCCTGTACAACCGGTTTTCGGTGACCTAGACTCTTTCTTATGAACCACTATGACCTGATCGTCATCGGCGGTGGCCCCGCCGGTGAAAAGGCGGCCGTCAAGGCCGGGTACCATGGAAAACGCGTTGCCGTCGTGGAACGCTACAACGAAATGGGCGGCTCGACCGTCCACAACGGGACCCTCCCCTCCAAGGCTCTCAAGGAGACCGCCCTCTACCTTTCCGGCAAGGCCGAACGCGGTGTTTACGGCGTGGACCGCAAACTGACCAAGTCGTACACCGTCGATGACTTCTTCTACCGGAAGAACCAGGTGACCACCAGCGAGGTCGCCACGATCAACATGAACCTCGAGGCCCAGCTGATTGACGTTTATCACGGCAGGGGGAGCTTCGAAGACGAGCACACCATCCGGGTGAAGGGGGAGCCTGACACCCTAATCACCGGCGACTTCATCCTCATCGCCACCGGCAGCTACCCCTTCCATCCGCCCTACCTCCACTTCGACGTCAAGCGGGTCCACGACTCCAATACCATCCTCCGGCTCACCCGGTTTCCCAGTTCCATGATCGTCATCGGGGCCGGGGTCATCGGCTGCGAGTACGCGACGATCTTCAGCACCATCGGGACCAAGGTGACCCTCCTGGAGGGCCGGGACGCGGTCCTCCCCTTCCTTGACAAAGAAGTCACCTCCGAATTGGTCCGGCTGATCCGGGCCGGAGGCGTCGAGGTGATGTTCAACACCGCCGTCGAAAAGGTCGACGACCCCCTCGACGACACCCTCCCGCTGCTGGTCCACCTGAAGTCGGGCCGGGTGCTGGAGACCGACATGGTGCTGTTCGCCGCCGGTCGGTCGGGCCGGACCGACGCCCTCCAACTGAGCCACATCGGCCTGGAAAAGACCGAACGGGGCCTGATCCCCGTCAACGACCGGTACCAGACCAAGATCCCCCACATCTACGCCGCCGGCGACGTCATCGGGTTCCCCAGCCTGGCCAGCACGTCCATGGACCAGGGACGGGCGGCCGTCACCCAGATGTTCCAGCTCGACGGTTACGAACGGCTGGCCCACGTCTTCCCCTACGGCATCTACACCGTTCCCGAGGTTTCCATGGTAGGGATGACCGAGGAGGAGGCCCAAAAGAAGGGTCTGCCCTACGGGGTGGGCCGGGCCCGGCACGCCGACATGCCCCGGGGCAAGATCATGGGAGCCCAAGATGGGCTCCTGAAGATGGTGTACGAGAAGGGGTCGCACCGCATTTTGGGGGTCCACGTCATCGGGAACCTGGCCAGTGAGCTCATCCACTACGGGGTGACCCTCGTGGAGGGGAACAAGACCCTCGAGGACGTGAGCGCCGCGGTGTTCAACTGCCCCAGCCTCCACGAGCTGTACAAGTATGCAGCCTACGACGGCCTCAACGAGGAACGGGGAAAGAAGCTACGGTAGCTGGTCCAGCAGTTCGGCGGCCCGGACGCCCCAAGTCGTATCCCGGCCCAGACCCCGGGCCCGGGTCAGGGCCTCCTTGGCCTGGACCTCGTCGTTGACGGCGTTCCACCAGACCATGCCCTCGGTGAACAGCACCTTCTGCTGCAGGTCGGGCCACGGGGCGGCCTTGGCGGCCAGGGCTTCGAAGTCCGCGGCGGTTTTTCGGTAATCCGAACTTTCGGTCCAGGTTGCCAACAGCCGGTTGTAGGCGTTGAACACTTGGTACCGGGCCTTGAGCCCCGCCTGGTTGTCCTTGTCTTCCTGCACGATCTTCAGAGGCAGGTCACCGTATTGGGAGACCAGGTTCCAGGCCTCGGCCTGACGGAACAGTGCGTCCTGGGCTTGCGCCCGGGCCCGACCCGGGGAGCTCTTTTTCACCGCCTCGGTCAGGCTTGTCAGGGTTGTTTTCTGGTCTTCGAAGGTCCGGGCCATCTGGAGGAAAGCCGTGACGCCGCCGCCCACATAGCCGGTGTGCTGTCCAGAAAGGGTTCCCTGGGCGTCCATGACCAGATAGGTGGGAAAGCCTTCAAAGGGATACCGTTCGGCCAGCTGCTTGTTCTGGACCCGGAGCTTTTCGGACTGTGCGGTGTTTCTGGGGTAGTCGAGACGCAGAAGCACGTACCGGGCCGAAGCACCGGTCTGGAACTCCTGCCGAGAGAAGACTTCTGCCTCCATCTGCTGGCAGGGCGGGCACCAGTCGGAACCTGTGATGTCGACGAGGATGGGTTTTCCTGACGCCGCGGCCGCCTTCTTGGCGGCGTCGAAATCGACCAGCCAGCCATCGGCCGCCCGCGCGGAACCAGGTACCAAGGCCAGTACGAGCAAAGTCCCCAACAATCGAATCATGGTGTTCTCCCTCCCCTAACGTACTAGACTGGAGGAATGTTGACCACCGGTAGCCGCGGATACACCCGGGTCAGCAGTTCCTGGACGTCCGAACCGGTTTCTGTCAACATAAACTTTGAACTGAAGGCCTGGGGCATCTCTGTTGTTCCTAAATGGGCCAACAGGCGCCAATCCCACAGGTCAACTTGGTGCCTAGACGAATTGACTTCTGGGCTTTGGGTGAAATACCAAAGACTCCTTGTAGTCTGATTCTAGATCTAGCGTCATATTGACGTTGCCATGCCGATGGATAGCTGGTGGGAGAGAACAATGAAATATTGGTTGCGGGTGGCCGCGTTGGTTGGTCTTGTCGCTCTTGAGCTGACCGGTTGTGCAGGTTCGGGTCCCTTTAGTCCCAGTCCAAACTCCGGTTCGCTGTCCGGAAGAGTGGTCTTCGGGAGCGTTGCTCACTCTGTCTTTGTCACAATCGAGAAGACAGATGGTCTGAAGACACTGGCGGTTCATCAGTCCGTCCAAGGCAAGGCGGCCCGTTCGGTACTCGTCACAACGGCGCCAGACTCCTCTGGTTACTACAAATTTGAAGGACTTGGAGTCGGTTTATATACGGTCTATGCGTCGTCCAATGATTCCAAAGAGAAGGCAGTCAGAACCAATGTTGAGGTTGCTGCTGGATTGAATTCAACGGCGTCCGACCTCTATTTGACCCCCGTGGGCAATTTGAGCGGATCAGTACAGATTGGTGGATTGAAGACTGGAAACGCTGGATTTCTTGTGTTTGTTGCCGGGACATCCTATATGGCTGTTACGTCTGACTCGGGTGATTTCGTCATCAGTGATGTACCTGTTGGTGCTGACTACGCCATCCTGCTGATGCGAGGAGACCATGTCTTCAACTGGGCCGTGTCCTCGGTCACAGTAGGTACGACACTGAACATCGGCACCAAGGTGATTAACTCGGCCGAATTGGTTAACCCATTGGCGTCACTATCCTGGCGGGGTTCATTTGCTTCCGCTCCGAGCAATCCACAGGTCAACTGGGCTTACTACGACACGACAGCCAAAAAATCCTACCTTTGGGACGGAAGCGCCTGGCAAATTCTGGCACAAGATGGAGCTGTAGGTGCAACAGGCGCCACAGGCGCAACCGGTCCGGTTGGGGCAACCGGTGCCGGTATCAACTGGCAGGGCGCCCTCGCCGCAGCGCCGTTGGGACCGGAGATGGACTGGGCTTACTACGACACCACGGCGAAAAGGTCATACATTTGGAACGGCTCGAGCTGGCAGATTCTGGCGCAAGACGGAGCGCCCGGGGCGAACGGGTCAACGGGTGCCGTCGGCGCCAACGGCATTGGTGTAACCTGGAAGGGAGCTTTCCCCGCCTCACCGGCGGGACCCCAGATCAATTGGGCCTACTACGACACCACAGCCAAGAAGTCCTATCTTTGGGATGGAGGCGCCTGGCAGGTTCTAGCGCAAGATGGAGTGACTGGACCAACAGGCGCTACCGGTCCGGTTGGAGCAACCGGGGCAGGGATCAGCTGGCAAGGCTCACTAATCACGGCCCCCTCAAGCCCCCAGTTGGACTGGGCATATTACGACACCACGTCGAAAAAGTCGTACATCTGGAATGGCATGAACTGGCAGATTCTAGCACAAGATGGTGCCACCGGGGCGACAGGCTCCACCGGAGCTGTCGGTGCCAATGGCATTGGTGTGATGTGGAAGGGTTCTTTTGCCTCAGCTCCGAGCAGTCCGCAGATCAATTGGGCCTACTACGACACGACCGCCAAGAAATCTTATCTCTGGGATGGTGGCGCTTGGCAAATTCTGGCTCAAGACGGCCAACCAGGGGCACCCCCGGCACCGAATGTACTCACCATATCCTATGGGGTCTCGCAGTTTTCGGTCAGCTGGACTGCGATATCGGGTGCCACAAGTTACAACCTGTACTATTCCACGACGAGCGGGTTCGAAATCGGTACCGTCACTAAGATGACCGGCGTAACGAGCCCCTACCAAGTGACCGGTTTGCCCACAGCAACGAAGTACTACATCGTCGTGACCGCTGCCAATGGAGGTGGTGAATCGGCAGTTTCCAACCAGGCCGAGGTAATAACTGCTGGAATCATCACCACCATCGCGGGCACGGGGATCGCAGGCTATAATGGAGATGGTGGCGAAGCTACGTCTACCAATTTGCAGGTGCCGCTCGGGGTCGCTGTCGACCCATTGGGAAACATGTATATTGCTGAGTACACCAACCATCGCATCCGTAAAGTGACCAAGGCTGGAGTGATCACGACCGTGGCTGGAACAGGAGTTGCTGGTTTTAGTGGAGACGGTGGCCCTGCCACGGCTGCACAGCTTGAAAACCCTTCCGGGATCGCTCTCGACTCCTCAAGCAACCTTTACATTTGCGACTTCTCAAACAACCGTATTCGAAAGGTGGCAGCCAATGGAATCATCTCAACTGTCGCCGGAACGGGCACGGCTGGGTTTAGCGGTGACGGGGGGGCTGCTACTTTGGCCCAGATTGCTCTGCCGGACTCGGTCGCAGTTGATTCCGCAGGCAACCTATACATCGGCGACTCCTCAAACAACCGCGTCAGAAAGGTAACCCCGGCTGGAGTCATCACGACTGTCGCAGGAACGGGGGTTGCCGGACATAGTGGAGACGGCGGCGCTGCGACTTCTGCAATGCTCAATCACCCAAGCGGGGTTGTTATCGACTCCTCAGGTAACCTCTACATCTGTGACTACACAAATCACAGCATCCGTAAGGTGACTGCCGGTGGTATCATCACCACAATAGCAGGAACTGGTGTAGGTGGATTCAGCGGAGATGGTGGGGCTGCTATCCAAGCAAAGCTCAGTTTTCCATACTCAATTGTCGTGGACGCCGGTGGGAATTTGTATTTCACAGAGTTCAGCAACTTCCATGTACGAAAAGTATCTGCTTCGGGGATCATCTCCACCGTCGCCGGCAACGGCAGTCCCTTCTACAGCGGTGAAGGAGGACCCGCCACGTCTGCCACTCTCCCAGCAACTGGCATCGCACAGGATGCTATGGGAAACCTCTACCTTGCGGGCTACATCTCCGCACGGGTCCTCAAGATCACCGGCAACGGTGGAGGGAACGGGCCTTGACCTGGGACTGGACATTTCCCAACCCAACACCGCAACTCTCGTGTGTTGAAAGGTTGGGCAATGGTCTGAAAAGGTTGCGTAACACGAATGTGTATTCTCGAAGAGATGGCTACGTTCTTCGCCGGGGCAAAATCCTCGAGCTAGCCCGTTGCCTCCCAGGCTGCGTCTGGGAGAACACTCAACGTGAGCAAAGTCCCCAACAATCGAATCATGGTGTTCTCCCTCCCCTAACGTACTAGACTGGAGGAATGTTGACCACCGGTAGACGCGGATACACCCGGGTCAGCAGTTCCTGGACGGCGGTCCGGAGGTTGCGGTCGGCCCCGGGTTTCCAGGCAGGAAGCACGAAGCCGATGTCGTAGTCGCCCAGACCTGGTTCGGGCACCCAGACCTCGAGGCCCTGGGCAAAGGGGCTGTTGTCGAGGACAATCTGGGGGACGAGACCGAGACCCTGACCCAGCCGGGCCAGGGCCAGGATGGCCTCGTTGCCCGCGGTTTCGGCGGCCACATGGACCTTGAGGTCCCGCAGCCGGGACCACCGGTCGAACCGGTCCCGGGCCAAACCCCTTCGGGGAAGGATCAGGGGCACCGAGGCCCAATCGGGCTGGGTGCCGGCGGCCAGGCCGGGGACACCGACGAACACCAGCGGTGACTTGCGCACCGAAAAGCTCTCCATGCCGGGAAATCCCCCGTCGGGAAGGGCGGCCAGGGCCAGGTCGACCCGTCCGTCCCGGAGCACCGACTCGGCGTCGGCCGGGTCGCCGGTTTCCACCGACAGCTTGAGTTCCGGGTGCTCCCTACCCAGGGCTTCCACCAAGGGAGGCAGGATGGTGTAGCACGCGGTCACCGAGGCGTAGACCCTGAGGGTTCCCCTCAGGCGGCCGTCGAGGCTGTCGAGGCTTTGGCGGAGGAGGTCCCGGCGGCGCAGGGTGTCTTCGGCAAACGAGAGGAAGGTCCGGCCCGAATCGGTCAGGGCCACCCGGCGGGTATCCCGCTCGAAGAGCCGCGTGCCGGTCTCGTCTTCCAGCCGGCTGACGATGCGGCTGAGGGCCGACGGACTGGTGTTCACGGCTTCGGCGGCCCGGGCGAAATGGAGCTGGGCGGCCAGGGCGGTGAAGGCTTCCAGTTCAAAAAAGTCCACGGCCGAACCCTCAGCAAACCCGGTTGCGGCCGGCGGACTTGGCCTGGTACAGGGCCTTGTCGGCCAGACTCATCAGGGTATCGAGCCTCAGCCGGGGATCGGCCGGGAGGCTGAGGGGCAGGTCGTTGAGGGTGGCCACCCCAAAACTGGCCGTCACCGGAAACACGGCTCCGGGGAGGGTTTGGGGCGTAGCTTCCAGGGCGGTCCGCCAGCGTTCGGCGGCTTCCCGGGCTTCCACGGGTTGGACCTCGGGCATGAGGACCGCGAACTCCTCGCCGCCCACCCGGGCCAGAAGGTCGTAGGGCCTCAGCCTCGGGCCGATGATTTCGACCACCGACTTGAGCACCTTGTCTCCCGAGGGGTGACCGAACCGGTCGTTGATTGACTTAAACCAGTCGAGGTCGAAAAGCACCAGGGCGAGGGCCCCGCCGTGGCGGCTAGCCCGGGTGATCTCTCCCAGGGCGTGTTCCTCGAAGTGCCTCCGGTTGGCCACACCGGTGAGGGCATCGTGGGACGCCTGGTGCGTGAGCTCGCTGAGAAGCCGTTTTTCTTCGGTGATGTCGGTGAGCAGCACCACCGTCCCCTGGACCGTCTGCTTGGGCCCCAGGATGGAGGACCGGCGGAACCGGAAGGTCCGGGGACGGTCCTCGAGGGTGACCGTCAGTTCCCCCTGGGGACCCGGATCGGACCACTGGGCTTTCTCGAGCTGGGGCAGAAGCTGCCGGGCGGCGGCATTGTGGTCCACCAGATCGCCCCGTTCGTTCAGGACCAACACCGCCTCTTCGAGGCTCTCGACGACGGCGGCCCGGGCGATGGGGATGATGCGGATGAATTCGTGGCGGAACAGGCCCCAGGCGACCGTCGAAAACGCGGGGATGAGTGAAAGAACCGTCAGGTCGAGGCCGCCCGGCCGGAGTCCGAGTTGGAAGGCCACCGAAAAGACGACCGGGAAGAAGTTGGAAAGGATGATGACCGCGGCCTTGCGCCGGAACTGGGTGACCAGGGTTTTGCGGACGATGAGGAGAACGGTGCTGAAGACGAATGTCCCCAACAGGAAGAAGTAGAAGACATAATACGCAGGTGCCGGCTGGAACCGGGCGAACCCCGGACGACCGGAGGGCACAATGGACTGGTACCACCAGTGGTGCTGGTCATTGGTGGCCACCAGGGCGGCAACGGTAAGGCTGAACCCCAGGACCGCCGCCTGAAAACCCCGGGACGACGCCAGGGGATGCCCCATCCAGCTGAGGGCCACCAGGAGCCACAGGGTGGGGATGAACGCCAGGCCCAGGTACTCGATCCGGGCGGCCATCAGGAATCCGTCGGCTAAAACCTGACCCTTTTCAAAGGCGTAGCCGAAGGACCAGAGCGCCCCGGCCAGGGTCAGGGCGACAAAATACGCCGTACCCGGCACCATGTAACGCAGGTTCGCCACGCCGTAACCCGTCAGGCCGAGGAGGAGGATACCGGTGATGACGGTGATCAGCTGGCCGATCTCGGCGTAAGTCATGACTAAGGTCATAAGCCGGGTTAGACCGGGGGGTCAAGGCCGGCTCATTGATTCCCAATACGAAATAGACCGCTGAATATCTTTCACTTTACGCAACAGTGGTCTCTGCCGTATAACTTCACCATGAACTACTTCAACACCCTTCCCCTCCGGGAACAACTCCTCCAACTCGGCGTTTGCCGGTTCATGGACAAATCCGAGTTCGCCGACGACGTGAATGCCCTCAAGGGCAAGAAGATCGTCATCGTCGGTGCCGGCGCCCAGGGCCTCCACCAGGGCCTCAACCTGCGCGACAGCGGCCTCGACGTCAGCTACGCCCTGCGCAAGGATGCCATCGCCGAAAAGCGGGCCAGCTGGAAGAACACCACCGACAACGGCTTCAAGGTTGGCACTTACGATGAGCTGATCCCCGGCGCCGACATCGTGGGCAACCTGACCCCTGACAAGCAGCACAGCAACGTCATCGACTCGGTCATGCCCCTGATGAAGAAGGGCGCCTCCCTGTGGTACAGCCACGGCTTCAACATCGTTGAAGAAGGCAAGCAGATCCGCAAGGACATCACCGTCGTCATGATGGCCCCCAAGGGTCCTGGTTCCGAAGTGCGCGAAGAATACAAGCGCGGCTTCGGCATCCCCACCCTCATCGCCGTCCACCCCGAGAACGACCCCGAAGGCAAGGGCTGGGCCATCGCCAAGGCCCTGGCCAGCGGCACCGGCGGCGCCCGGGCCGGCGTCCTCCAGTCTTCGTTCGTCGCCGAAGTGAAGTCCGACCTCATGGGCGAGCAGACCATCCTCTGCGGCATGCTCCAGACCGGTTCCATTCTGGTGTTCGACAAACTGGTCGAGAAGGGCGTCGACAAGGGCTGGGCGGCCAAGTTCGTCCAGTTCGGCTGGGAAACCGTCACCGAAGCCCTCAAGTTCGGCGGCATCAGCCTTATGATGGATCGGCTCTCGAACCCCGCCAAGATCAAAGCCAACGAACTGGCCGCCGAGATCAAGAAGATTCTCGGCCCCCTCTACCGCAAGCACCAGGACGACATCATCAGCGGCGCGTTCAGCAGCGGCATGATGAAGGACTGGGCCGCCGGCGACAAGGACCTGTTGGCCTGGCGTGAAGCCACCGGCAAGACCGCCTTCGAGCAAACCGGCGCGGGCAAGGACGAGATCACCGAACAGGAATTCTTCGACAAGGGCATCCTCATGGTCGCCATGGTGAAGGCTGGGGTCGAACTCGCCTTCGAAACCATGGTCGACGCCGGCATCAAGGCTGAGAGCGCCTACTACGAGTCGCTCCACGAAACCCCGCTGATCGCCAACCTCATCGCCCGCAAGAAACTCTACGAGATGAACAAGGTGATCTCCGACACCGCCGAATACGGCTGCTACCTCTTCGACAACGCTGCCCGTCCCATGCTCAAGGATTTCATGAAGAAGGTCGAGCTCGACATCGTCGGCAAGGGCCTGGCCGTGAAGGACGCCAAGGTTTCCAATCAACTGCTCAACCAGGTGAATGAGAGCATTCGCAATCATCCTGTGGAAATTGTGGGGAAGAAGCTGAGAGCGTATATGACCGCGATGAAGGCTATTGTTAGCTAAGAGGGATGGAGTTTTCCGCGATGGCGGGAAACTCCAAGGCGTAAGGAGCCGCAAGGCGACGTCGCCGGGGGAGGTCTCCCCCTCGTTCCATAAAAAGGGCGCCGCAAGGCGCCCTTTGTTATTCCCATGGTAGGATAGGCCGTGGTCCGTTCCCTCCCTGGTTTATTTTTGACTCTTCTCCTCGTCGGCTGCCAGCCCCTTTGGACCATCCACGACCGCCACTCGGACGCCTATCCGCCCGTGGCGGCCTGGGCCGACGCCCACCCGGGGGCCACCCTGCTGCTGCTCGACTATCACCCCGACGCGGGCGGGCTCCGCCCTCCGGTCAACAGCACCAACTGGGCAGGGAAACTGGTGGCCGAGGGGCGGCTGGCCCAGGTGGTGTGGGTCTCGGCCCGCCGGTTCGCTCCGGGGCAGAGGGAGTCGCGAGGCCGGTGGCTCGACCGCCTGCTGGCCGAAGACGACGCGGCCCAGGCTGACCGGGTTCGAAAGGCCTATGTTGTGG
The DNA here is from genome assembly GCA_032358315.1 of Ophiocytium majus. NCBI lineage: Eukaryota > Xanthophyceae > Mischococcales > Ophiocytiaceae > Ophiocytium > Ophiocytium majus. The sequence continues at coordinate 24,108 of JAULBY010030228.1, forward strand.
CCGACGGGGCCGACCTCGAGGCCTGGATCCCCCGGGGACCCTGGGTCGTCTCCATCGACGCCGACGTCTGGGCCCACGATGCCGGGAGCCAACCCGAGGCCTGGCTGGCCGAGGTGGACGGCTGGATGGCCCGGCAACGGCCCGACCGGGGCCTTTGGGCCCTGTCCTCGGCCTACCAGCCCGAGGCCGCCCCGGCTTGGGCTTGGACCGAGGCCTGGGGCCGGGGGGCGGCCATGGCGGCTTCCCAGGTTCGATTCGAGGGAGGGGCCGATGGGCTGGCCTCCGAAGGCCCCGAAGAGTCCAGCCTTCGGGCAGCCTGGAAAAACGGTTCTCCTTTTTGGCCCGGGGCCGCCGTCTGGCTGGGGGCTCCCGGGTCCTTGAGGCAATTGGCCGTCGACCGGGCCTGGTCCGGGACCGACCTGACCGGGGCCCGGGCCCTCTCGGCTTGGGCCGACCCCGATCGTTGGGCCCTCGAGTCCTCGGTGCCCCCGGACCGGCGGGTCGCCTGGTGGGCCCTCGCCCGGGACGCCGTGACCCAAGCCTGGGCCGGCCGACTGCCCCCGGAACCTCGACCCCAGTTCGAAGTCGACCTCGGCCTGGCGGTCCGGCTGGCGAACCCCCTGGTGGACCGGGGCTGCCTCGCCTTGTACCGGGGGGTGTCCGACCCGGAGGCCGCCGCCGCTTGGTGCGCCGCCCAGGCCCTGGTCGACCCCCGGTACCCGCCGGTCCGGCCCGACGAGGCCCCCACCCTCGACCTCGAGGTCAGCGTGTTTGGGCCCTGGAGGCCCCTAGCCCGGCCCCAGGACTTCCGGTTGGGCTGGGACAGTCTCCTCCTCGAGAAAGGAAACGAGCGGACCCTGCTCCAGGCCTCGGTGGCCGTGGAGCGCGGCTATTCCTCGGAGCTCTTCCTGGAACGACTGTCCCGGAAAGCGGGTCTGGGCCCTGACGGTTGGAAGGCGCCTGACGTCCGGTTCTACCGGGCCGCCACCCTGTTCCTCATCGCGCCTTGGGTGACCAAACCTGGGCAAAAAAGTAGCTGGTGATGTTGTCGGGTTCCAAGCCCGAAAGGGTCCAGGAGTTGGTGTGGAACAGCACCGTCACCCGGTCCCGGGGCCCGAGCAGGTGGGCCAGCGCATAGAGGCCCGGGCGGTTGTCACAGCCCACGAAGATCCAGTTCTCGGGCTGGGGGTGGTCGATCCACTGGCGGGACCGGGCATCCTTGACCTGGGTGCCGGCATAGTCGCCATGGTGGGCGAAGTCGGCCGAGAGCAGCAGGAAGGCGCCGTCCTCCCGGTCCCGAAACTCCGGTTCGAGGGCGTCGGTGAGCTTCTGGGCAGCCGGTTGGTCCACGGGGGGCTCGCCGCGGTAGGCCAGGGCGACCACCTTCGCCCCGGGAAAGTGCCGGTGGATGTAGGGGATGAGCGTGGAGACCCCGTGTTCGGGCAGAAAGGCATCGGGGTCGAGGGCCACCCCCAGGCGGCCGGCGACCCGCCGGGAAGCCTCCCGGTCGGTGGGGACCCAACCGCCTCGGACGGCCCAGCGGCCGTCGGCCACGGACACCGGTTGGCTCGAGACCCCCCAATGCGAAGGGCTGAGGATCCAGAACGTGGAAACCGGCCGGCGCCGGGCCAGGTCGGCGAACCACTCGTCGATGAGGCCGTCGGTGAGGAGGTGGTGGCTGACGATCCCGGCCCAGGGCACCGCGCCTTCGGGCATCCGGGCTTCGGGAGACACGGCCTGGGCCGCCGGAATCTGGTCACCGCTGACATCCCAGGTCCGGTAGTCCCGACCCGGGGCCTCCGGGGCACAGGCCGCCAGACTGACGAGGACCGCGAGGGCGGCCAGGGACCTCAAAATCGCGGGACCGTGGTGGGCGGCAGCGCCAGACCCGCGGTCCAGAAGGGCTCCTTCGATGCCACCCCGGGGGCTTCGGCGTACACCTGGGCTTTCCAGGCTTCATCGGTGAGCCTGTTGTCCTGGGGTTGGTCGAACTCGTAATAGCTGTAGGTATAGCCGACGGCGATTCGCTTGCCGCCCTGGCGGTCGTTGAGGGCCACGTAGAGGCGCTGCGGCTTTCCCACGCCCACTTCGAGGACCTTGCCCAGTTCCAAATTGGTGTAGACGTCGGCGATGACCGCCATCTTCAGCTGGTCCTCGTCCATTTGGTCGCCCGGATCAAGGCCGATGAGGACGAGTTGGACCAGTTTTGCCGGCATGCGGACCAGGAAATTGAGCATTTCGGGGGCCACGGGTTCGTCGGCCGCCTCGGTCTCGGCGATCTGGGCGCAGGTTTCCAGGAGCTTCACCAGGTCGGGGAGCTTTTCGGCGGCCTCGTTGTCGAGGAGCCCGTGCTGGTCAAGGGTCGAAGCCAGCTTGTGGGCCGCCAACGTTGCCCCCTGCCAGAAGGCGACGTTGGGTTCGAGGTAGTGGACCGGCTCGGGGATGGGCTTAGTCCGGAACGTGGGCATAAAGTCGCCGTCGCCGGCTCGCTCGGCTGCCGACTGCTTCACGTACAAGATGGTGTCATGGCGAAGTTCGGCCCAGGTGCCATGGGAGGCGAGCATGGCTTTTTGCCCCCAGGCCGGGGTTTCGGTGAAATAGAACCCGGCCCCGGGTTCAAACTGGGCCTGGGTCTTCACCAGATAGAGTCCCAAGTTGTAGTAATTCTGCCGCCAGAAGTCCACGGGCTGGGCGGCCAAGGTTGCCTGGACCCGGTCGAGGGTGGGCTTCAGGTTCGGCATCGTGGGGTAGTCGCTCTCGGCCAGGAGGAGCTCGGCGGTCTGGGAACCCAGGGCCTTCATCACGTCGAGGCCCCTGACCATGTCGCGCTCATCGAGCCGGGGCGGCGATACCTCATGGTGGATCGCCGAGTCCCAGGTGAACCGCTGGCCAAAGAGCCGCCACTGCATCGGAGGCTTGCGTTCGTCCCCCTCGCTGGGCTGCTTCCAGACAGAACTGCCGGAAATCTTCGGGGGCCGGAGGTCCTGGTGGGCCTGGGCCACGAGCCTGTCGATGTTCGCCGGGTCGCCCACCCAGGCGTCGAAGTCGGTAACCTTCTGGGCCTCCCACCAGGGGCCGACCTCGAGGAAGCCCAGGTCATCCGAGGGGCCGATGAGGTCGCTGATCGGGTCAAACACCGAGGCCCAGAGCCCGGAGAGTTCGGGGTCGGCCCCGAGGGTTTCGACAAGGACCAGGGCCACCGGAACCAGGGCCCTGGACAGCTCGACGTTGTCTGCCGTCAATCCCTGGCCGGCGAAGAGGAAGGGGGCCCGGCCGTACCACATCATGGTCCGGAAATAGGCCGAGAGGACGCCGTTCTTGGTGTAGTGTCCCCGGGGGACGTATTGGGAGTAGTCCTCCTGGAAGGGAAGGACCGCGGAAGGTTCCAAGCCCTGGTGGGCGTCCATCTTGGCGACCTCGGCCCTGACTTCGGCCGGGTAGGCCTTGAGCACCTCGGTCTGGTCGACGTCGGCCCAGGTCATCTCCTGCCGACCGTACTTGTCTTCGGTGACCGTGGCTTGGGGGGCCAGGGCCAGAAGGGCCGAGGCGGTCTGGAGGTAGAGTTTGGCCCGGTTCAGTGCGGTCTTGTGCGCTTCGGTTGCGGCCTCGCGTTTCTCGAGGGCCGCCAGGAGCCGGGCTGTCAGGTCCTGGACCCGGGGGACCAGGGCCGTCTGCTCAACGTGCTGAAGCTCCCGGTCGAAGACCAGGTGGAGGGCGTGGGCCGCCAGGTCGGTGGAGATGAAGACCGGCACCTTGCGGTTCCACTTGCCCCGGCTGTAGTCGCTGGCTTCGTGGTTCCGGTAGAGGGCGATGAAGTCGTCGGGGGTGCCGGATCCCAGGTAGTACTCCTTGTTGCCGACCGCCTGGACGGCGAGGCGGTCGGCCGCCAGGCGGTTTTGAACGTCCTCCGGAAGCAACTGGTACCCCAATACGGGATGGAAGGCCGTCGGGGCTCCTTCCGAGTTATAGAGCATCGCCGAAACCCGGTTGTCTTCGTTGCTGTCCTCGAGGCCGTAGAGGTCGGCTCCGAAGACCAGGCCCTTCTGTCCCTGGAACTCGGTCGGATAGAACCAGTTCCAATTGTCCTGGAACGAGAACATCCCGTAATGTTCCGTATCCTCGCTTTTGGACTCGTTGCCGGTGATGGGCAGGATGGTTCCGAAGGGCACCTCGGTCCCCTCCCCAAGGGTTTCGAGGTCTGCGGAGCTGGTCACCTTGGCGTCGGGGTAAAACCGGCAAACCTCGCTGCCGACCACCGCCGTGCGGCCCGTCGGCAACCCCTGGTCGGCAACCTGCGCAAAGGCCATGGGGTCTGACAAATACCGTCGATGGGCGGTGGTCTTGAACCCGTCGGCCGAGAGCTTGTAATCCGCCAGGTCAAACTGAAACCGGGACGACGCCGGTGCGTTTGCCGGCGCCGGGGCGCCGCACCCGGCCAAGGCGGCCAAACCCACCCCCATCAAAACCAATCCCCGCAGCCCCGGTTGTCCCATGATTTCCTCCTCGCTAGAGTCAACCAATAATTATCGAAGGATGGGAATCTGTCCACCGGTTTCTGGTCTTCTTCCTGGACCCTCCAAGGTCAGAGGAAGGATTTCCCAGGCTTCGACGCCCCGGGCCCCCGACCAATGGACCCGGAGGAGCCCCGAGGACCGGACCTCGGGTCCCCCGGAGTCAAAAGCCAGGTTTCCCACCGACCAGGCGATGAGGCCCCGGCCCCGGACTTCGACCGGCTGCCAGACGTGGGGATGGGAGCCGATGACCAGGTCGGCGCCTGCGTCGACCCAAGCCCGGGCTTCGGTCCGTTGGGTGTCGGTGGGGTAGGGCGAGGACTCCTGTCCCCAGTGAACGAGGACCACCACCGGCTGGGAGGGGTCTTGCTCGTGCCAGGTCCGCACCTGGGCGGTCACCTGGGCCGGCGTCAGGACGGCTACGGGACCGCCGGGGACCGCGTCGGCCGGCAGGGCTTCGGTGAAGGCGAGGATCCGGATGGTCCAGGGCCCCCAGGTCAGGCGGCCCGGGCCGTTGAGGGCTTGGACCCCCACGGCCTCCAGGGCTTGCCGGGTCTCTTCCCACGCCGCAGGCCCGCCGTCGAGGCTGTGGTTGTTGGCCAGCGACAACGCGGTGAGACCCCGGAGGGCCTCGGCCCGGGACCGCGGCGCCACCAGCACCAGGTTCGGGTCCCGGCCCGGGAGGGGTTGGGGGTTGTCGGTGAGGGATCCTTCCAGATTGGCGATGAACGGTCCCCCGGAGGCCAGGGGGCGGACGGCGGCCAGCAGAAAGGCCGGGCCTTCGCGGTCCACGAGCCTTCCCGTGTTCCGGGCCAGGCCGATGTCGCCGCCGAAGGTGAGGATCAACGGTTCCGGGGCGCAGGACACGAGCAGGATCAGCGGCCAGAGGGCTGCCGGCCTCACGCCCGAAGCACCTTCTCCATGGCCTTGCCCTTGGCCAGCTCGTCGACCAGCTTGTCGAGGTGGCGCACCTTCCGGAGCACCGGGTCGGCGATCTCTTCCACCCGGTAGCCGCAAATGAGTCCTGTGATCTTCTCGGCGTTCGGGTGATAGGCGGGGGCCCCGGCGAAAAAGGTCTGGTAGTCGACCTTCTGCTCGAGTTGGGCCCTCAGGCCGTCATCGTCATACCCGGTGAGCCATTTCACGACGGTGTCGACCTCGCCCTGGGATCGCCCTTTCTTTTCAACTTTGGCCACCAGAAGGGGATACACCGAGGCAAAGGTCATCTTGTACACCCGGGCGAGCATTTTGGGATCGTTGGCGTCCATGGTCGTCCCTCCTTTTAAGACTCGCGGTTCACGTGCTTTTCAATCCGGCGGTCGGGGATCAGCCATAGGAGCGCGACGATGACGAACAGCACTTGAGACCCCAGGGGGAAAACAAAAGCCAAAGGGATGGAGACCAGGTACGAGAGGAGGGAGGCGTAACCCTTCCATCCCGTACCCAGGGCGGCCGCCAGTTCGGGAGACGCCGCATGGGTCTTCACGATGACGGTCGTGAGCACGTAGTAGGCGAACCCTGCCATCAGGAGGACAAACCCATAGAGGGCCAGGGCTCCGGAATCGAGGGGGTGCTCGCCGACGATGGCGGTGACGAAGGGGATGAGGGTCAGCCAGAACAGTAGGTGGTTGTTGGCCCACAGGGTGGCGCTGCCGACCTTTTTCACCACGTGGAACATATGGTGGTGGTTGTTCCAGTAGATGGCCACGTAGACAAAACTCAGCATGTAGCCGGCAAGGTGGGGGAGGAACCCGAGGACCGACTCCCAGGTAACTTCGTGGGGCGGTTTGAGCTCGAGGACCATGATGGTGAGCGCGATGGCGATCACACCGTCGGAAAAGGCTTCGACACGGTTTTTCTGCATGAGACCCAAGGTAACGCGCCCCAGGCCAGCCGGCAAGGTGACAGAATACCTGACCACATTTGTTATATGAAACAAGTTCACTGATCCAGGAGTCTTTATGTCCGATCTTTCCCGCCGAAACGTTCCTTGGGGCGCATCCCTGCTTGCGTTGTTGGCGTTCTCCATCGCCGGCTACGCTGTCGTGGTCTACCTGACTGGGCATCCCCTTGACTCGGGGTTCCTGCAGGGAAAAGAGGCCTACCAAAGCTTCCAAGCAACCCCGGCATGGACCCTCGCCCTTGTGCTTCACGCCGCCGGCGGCAGTCTGGCCCTCGTGACCGGAGCACTCCAGTGGCTTCGCCTGAAGTCCCTCCGAAGGTTCCACCGCACCCTGGGCCTCACTTATGCTCTCTCGATTGCCGTTGCCGGTTTGGCGGGCCTCGTGATGGCACCTGTCGCCATGGGCGGCTGGGTGTCCGTCGTGGGATTTTTGGCCCTTGATCTTGCATGGCTGGGCACTACCGCACGGGCCGTTTTTCTCGGATGGAGTCTAGGACGACCCGGGGCGGAGGGGCAGGCCCTCCGGGGCCGCCACCGGGCCTGGATGGTCCGAAGCTATGCCTTGACGGCGGCCGCCATCACTCTGCGGCTGTGGATGCCCATCCTATCCCTCACTGGGCTTGGCTTCCTTCCAGCCTACGTCATCATCTCGTGGCTGTGTTGGGTTCCCAACCTTGTCGTCGCGGAAGTTCTCGTCCGGCGCGGACTCGCAGCCGCATCCGTATCCGGTCGGAGCTAGCTTTGGCCGGTGCGTCGTCCTCGAGGGTGTCTAGAGCATCCCTCAGACGGGCCGGACCGGCAGTCGCAACACCGTCTTCGCCTTCGCCGGATCACCCTTCCGGGGATCCGTAAGATAGATCTCGTGGTGGAGGCCCGCTTCGGTCATTCCGCGCGCCGTCATGTATTCATGGACCCGGGCCAGGGTGGCTGGTTCGTCTGCATAGGGGCCGGTATGGAGGATCTGCACGCAAGGGCCTTCGTCCCACAATTCCCAGGCAACATCGCCCATCCGAGCCGGGGGATTCGCCACCTTTTGCTTCCGGGCCCGGGCCTCTTCCACCGCTTCCCCGTCGATGAAGGAGGGCATCCGTAGCCGAAGGGTCCATTCCCAGACTTCCCGCGGAACCTCTTCCGGGCCTTTCCCAAGCCATTCGTCGGGCCACCACCACTGGCCCTCGAGTTTGGCCACCGTGAAGTCCCGGCCCCCGGCCTTGGCGGCAAACTTCACGGCGTAGGCCAGGGTGAACAGGGCCTCCAGGGCCGCGGCGTACGATTCGCCGAGGGGGGCCCCCCTTCCGGTGATCTTCAGGTAAGGGAGGGGACCGAAGGCCGCTTCCACCGGCCGGGCCGGCGGTGCGTAGTACGGTTTGTCGGATTTGGCCAAGTCAATTTTATCCATGGGGTTCTCCTCTTGGACAGTGTGCACTGCCTCGTTCAGTATGAACGAACCGGAGGGTTCAAGGCCACCGGGGCGGCCCGGGGGCAGGCCGACCGCAGCCTGCCCAAGCTGGGGCCCCGGCAGCCGCAGAGGCAGAACCAGGGGCCGAACCCCCCGCGGCGCCGGCCGGCCAGTTCGGTGTCGTAGAACAAGTGGCAGAGGCGGAACTCGGGCAGGGCTTGGTAGCCGTCCTCGTCCAGGCTGGACGACAAGGACAGCTCCAAGTCGGCGGCCCCGAGGTAACCGATGCCGCCGGAAATCTCCAGGGGTCCCGAGAGCAGGAGGGGACCGCCGCGGCCCTCGTCCTCGGTTCGCTCCCACCGGAGTCCACCTCCGACCAAATGGATGGTGCCCGCCGGGAACCGCCACCGGAGAATTCTTTGCGGCGGGGTCCGGGGCCGGCGGGTGCGGGACATCAGGGACTCGGGAAACGGCATGGGCGACTCCTTCAGGCCGGGGCCTGTTGAGAGTATCGCCCTGGGGAATGCACTGATGGTGCTTAAACTACACCGAACGGATGTCGATTCTCCGGGGTTTGGCCGCATCCTTCATGGGAAGAGTCAGGGTCAGAACCCCGTCGGCGAGCTTGGCCCCCACTTGCTCGAGATCGATGCTGCCGTCCACCGAGAAGGACTTCGAGAAGTCGCCCCGGGACCGTTCCCTCAAGAGCCAGGTACCGTCGACCGCCGGCTGGGGACGCCGGCCCACGACGGTCAGAACCTGGCCCTCGGCCCGGATTTCCAGGTCGGATTTGTTCACGCCGGGCATCTCAATCCTCACCTCCACGGCGCCGGAGTCTTCAAAGATATGGGACGCCGGGACGATGGTCCGGCGGCGGTCTTCCTTGGTCTGCAGTTCGTTCATCACATCCTCCTTACCGGGCCGATACGGTGATCTGCCGGGGTTTGTGTTCGGGTTTTCGGGCAAATTTCACGGTGAGCACCCCGTCGTGGAACTCGGCGGCCACCTTGTTGGTGTCGACTGTGTCGGGCAGGGAAACCGACCTCTGGAAGGTCCCCGTCCAGGTCTCGTCGCGGAACACCCGGCCCGAGGCCTTGTCCTTTTTCGCCGGTGTCTGTTTCTCGCCCTTGAGGGTCAGGACGTTGGCGGTCACCGTCAGTTCCAGGTCCTTTTTGTCGAGGCCGGGGATGTCGGCCCAGACGGTGCAGCCCTCGGGGGTCTCGACCATGTCGAGGGCGGGGTATTGGGACCGGTCAAAGAGCCCGGACGTCTCGGGGTAGCGGCCTCCGGCGAGCCAGCGGTCCAGCTCGTCCTGAAAGCGCTCAAAAGCATCGTAGGCACCCAATACCTGGGTACTAAGAATGGCCATGTTGGCACCTCCTGAATGATCTTGTCTCTAGAATTGCAAGAGCTGTGCCAACGTCGTCTGCAAAGGGGGGTGTTGAATTAAATACTTACATACTAAAGAGATGAAAAGATCGAAGGTGGAATGGGGCTCGGGGGACTGCCGCTGGAACGGACGAGACGCCGTTTCCCCTTGAACCACTTACCCGCGTGTCACAAAGTCTCGCTGTGTCATATTGACATGAATTGACGAGGGGGGCTGGTTCCAGATGACACGGGGTGTCCCACCGATTTAACAAACGCTTAAGGGTTTGTTTCCGGTCTTTTCAGAGCCCGGCAGTAGGTTGGGTCCATCACCAAGGAGGTGGACATGAAAAAGCTGGTTGGTATTGCTGTATTGGGCGCTGTCATCGGGTTTGGAGCCGGAGCCGAGCCCCTGGACGACTGGGTTTCGGCCCGTTCGTCGGTCAAGGTCGCTGACCTGACCGTCGGGGACCTGAAGCTCCTGGCCGACATCGAGTCGGTGGACCGCCAGCAGGCGCGGTATGTCGGTAGTTCGGCGGTGTCATCGTTCCTCCTGCCCGGTCTGGGCCAGTTCAAGACCGGCGACGTCTGGGCGGGGACCTGGAATCTGGCAGGGTTTACCGTCCTCACCGGTGCGACGATTTATGGTGCCTGGACCCTGCTCCCCGAGGATGTGAAAGCCTCCGGACTCAGCATGGACGCCCGTCATCAGCGGATGAAGTCCTACGTTGAGAACGACTTCGGCAAAATCGCCCCCGCGGTGGGCGTCATGGCCGGCGGTGCCGCCCTGTCCCTGGTGTACCGCATCTGGTCGGCAAAAGACGCCCGGACCCGGGCCGTAGACAACGTGAAATCCGGTGCCGTGACCTTTGAACCCACGGCCATCGACGGCCGGTTCGGGATGATGGCCCGGATGCAGCCTTGGTAATTGGGTCTGGCGGGACAGCCTGTACTCTTGGTACCATGGGCTGTCCCCAAGAGGAGTTGTGATGAAACCGCGGATCACCGGAGTCAAACCATGACCTTACGCTCCCGGCTCGCCTGGGCCTTCAGCGCCATGTTCCTGGTTCCCCTGGCGCTCCTCATCCTGGGCGGGGCCCTGGCGCGCTGGTGGTTTGACCCGGCCGGAGCCTCGTCCTGGTCTCTCCAGGACGATTTCCGGGCCGTGGGGGTGTTGAACGCCGAACTGCGTACCGATCCCCTTTCTCTCCTCGAGGGCCCGGGCTTCGACCGGTTGTCCGCCGCCCTTCCCCTGGGGGTCAGTCTGGGGTCCTGGGCCGAGGGGAAGTGGGTCCGGACCACCCCGGGCTTCTTGGACCAGGACTCTCCCCAAAGTTGGCACCGCAGCGCTCCCCGACCCCTGTTCGACTGGACCTTTGATGTAGCTCCGGGCCGGGAAGCCAGACTCGAGTTCCGGTGGTCTCCCCGGGTGGCCATGGCCCCGTGGAGCGGTTGGGCCTTCGGAGGGTTCCTCGGCATGGTCGTGGTGTTGATTCTGACCAACCTCACCCTCACCTGGCTGGTCACCCGGTCGGTGGTGAAGCCCCTGGCCCTCCTCGAGGCCTCGGCCCGGAGGTTGGGCGACGGTGACTTGGAACCGGGAGCCCTTCCCCAGAACCCCCCGGAGTTCCGCCGGGTCGGTCTGGCGTTCGATGACCTCCGCCGTCGGTTGAAAGACTCCCTTTTAGAACGACAGGCCCTGGAAGAAGAGCGGCGGACCTGGGTGGCCAGCGTCTCCCATGACCTGAGGACTCCTTTGGCCGTGATCCGGGGTTACGCCGAAGGTCTCCGTGACGGGGTGGCTGCGGGTCCCGAAAAACAGGCACGGTACCATGGCGTCATCCTTGACCGGGCCCGGCAGATGGAGAGGCAGGTCGACGATTTGTTCCAATGGGCGCGATGGGACTGGGGGCAGCCGAAACTCCGGCTCCAGGCCCTCGACCTGGGGGAGGAGCTCCGGCACGCCGTGGGAGTCTGGGCCGCCGATTGGTCCGAACTGCCCCTGGAGTGGACACCCCCCGAAGGCGTTTGGCCCCTCGACGCCGATCCCGTCGCCCTCCGCCGGATCTTCGACAACCTGGTCCGCAACGTGGTTCAGCACGCCGGACCTGGGGTCCGGCTCCACCTGGAGTGCCGCCGGACCGACAACCTCTACACCGTGGTCTTCCGGGACGAAGGGCCCGGGCTGCCTCCCGACATCCTTCCCCGGGTGTTTGACCGGTTCTACCGGGGAGATCCGGCCCGGAACCCCGCCCAGGGCGGCGGCGGACTGGGCCTCACCATCGCTCGAACCCTGGCCCGGAGTCTGGGCGGCGAAGTGGAGGCCTCCAACCATCCGGACGGCGGCGCCGTGTTCACCGTCAGCCTTCCCTGTGCCTCCTGGCCCGAGGGTAGGGCATGACCGGTTCCTCGGTTCTGCTCATCGAGGACGACCCCGCCCTGGCCGAGTTGGTCCGCGACTACCTCGAGGCCGAGGGGTTTGCGGTGGAAAGCTGCGCCGACGGGAAGGTCGGCCTGGAACGGGCCCTTTCCGGAGACCACGACCTGGTGGTCCTCGACCTGATGCTCCCCAGCCTGGGCGGATTTGAGATCCTGCGGGCGTACCGGGCCCAATGGCCCCGGCCCGTGGTGGTGGTTTCGGCCCGGGGTGAAGATGTCGACAAGATCCGGGGCTTGGGCATGGGGGCCGACGATTACGTCGCCAAACCGTTCAGCCCGGCCGAACTGGTCGCCCGGGTCAAGGCGCACCTCACCCGGTTCCGCCGTCTGACGGGGACCGATCTTCGGTCCAACGAGTGGAAGGCCGGACCCCTGACCTGGGACCCGGAAAAGAAACAGGTCCGTTTGCTGGACCAGGTGCTGGCCCTGACCGCCAAGGAACAGGACCTCCTGGTCCTGCTTGTCCAGAACCCCGGCCGGCTCTTCGGCAAAGAAGAACTCTACCACCGGGTTTGGGGCGAGGCCACCAGCGGCGATGTGAGCACGGTGACCGTCCACATCCGGCGCCTGAGGGAGAAGGTGGAGGCCGACCCGGCCGACCCGAAGCTGATCGAAACCGTGTGGGGCCTCGGATACCGGCTGGCGGCCGAGGGCTGAAGGGAGTATCCTGGGCCATGCGCTACCTCTTGGTCGGTTCGGGAAACATTGCCAAAACCTGGGTCCAAGCCCTTCAAAGGACGGGAGGGGAGCTGGCCGCCTGCGTCTCCCGGTCAGGAAACCGGCCCCTGCACGCCAGGGCCGATCTGCCCGTCTTCCCTACAATAGCGGCCGTAGATGTACCCTTTGACGCGGTGATCCTGACGACCCCCAACGGCCTCCACCGGGAGGGGGCCGTCGAGGCGGCACGGCTGGGAAAACACGTGCTGACCGAAAAGCCCCTCGACATCACCCGGCCCGCCATGGACGCCATCCTCGAGGCCCACGCCCGGGCCGGCACCGTGCTGGCCGTTTCGTTCCAGCGCCGGACCCGGCCCGACAACCTGGCCCTCAAGGCCCTGTTTTCTGCCGGCGCCTTCGGACGGGTCATCGCCGCCGACCTTTCGTGCCGGTTTTGGCGCGACCAGGCTTACTACGACAGCGGCGCCTGGCGCGGCGGCTGGGAAGTGGACGGCGGCGGGCCGATGATGCAGCAGGCCATCCACAACCTCGATCTGTACTTGTGGTTCTTCGGAGACCCGCTTGAAGTGGTGGGGCGGACCGGTACCTTCTTGCACGCTATCGAGGTCGAAGACCACGGCGCCGCGCTCCTGAAACACTCCGATGGCATGGTCGGCACCGTGGTTGCCTCGACTTGCGCCCGCCCCGGGTATCCGGCCCGGTTGGAGGTCATCACCGAGAGGGGCTGTTTTACCACCCTGGATGACCGGATCGCCGTTTGGGATGTGGAGGGAGTTGCCAACCCAGCCCAACCGGCTCCCTCCCCGGCGCCCGGTTCGGCCAACACCGCCGCCGTGTCCGACACCTCGGGTCACGAGGCCATCCTCCGGGATTTTGAAACGGCGGTGGCCACGGGACGTCCTCCCCTCGTCTCCGGGACGGAAGCCGCCCGGGCCACCGACCTGGTGCTGCGGATCTACGGACGGTAGCCCGGGTCTAGCGTACGACCCTGAAGCCGAACATCGGGGTTTGAAGGACGCCGAAGGTCCGGACCCAGATCGGCAGCAGCATTTCCGTACCCCGGGCCGTGGTGATGTCGCCCAGGTCGATCACATCGCGCCAGCCGAACTCGTCCTGGAGGAGCTTCGTCACCACGGCCTTGGCCGGCGCGTCGTTGCCGCTGACGAACATCGTCGGCTGGCCGCACTGGACGGCGTCCGGGGCCACCATCACCGGAGCCGAAACGATGTTGAGAGTCTTCACCACTTTCACCGACGGAAAGGCCCTTTGGACCTGTTCCCCCAGGGAGTCGGTGTTTGACACCGACAGCGACGGGGGGAATCCCTTCGAGAAGTCGAGGGGGTTGGCGATGTCGACGAGGATCTTCCCGGCAAGGGACGTCTCTCCCAACGCCTTGAGGACCTCCAAGGTGGCTCCTCCGCTCAGGGCGTTGACCAGAAGTTCGGCCCCTGACGCCGCTTCAGCGAAGGACTTGAGGCCCACCGAGGGGTGGGCGGAAGCCCAGGCCGGGAAGGGCGGGTTGCCCATGCCGTCGGGTTCGGTCTTCGCCAGGGTGGCGGCGGGGTTCCGGGTGCCGATGGTGACGTTATGGCCCCGTTCGGCAAGTTTGGCGGCGAGGGTCCGTCCGACCATCCCCGTACCTAAGATAGCAATGTTCATCATGATCTCCTTTTAAAAACATGTTGTATGTACATACAAAGATAATACCCTTAAGAAATCAGTCCTCTCCCGTGGTCTCGCTGCCCTGAAGCCGGGCCGCGGTTCGGTTTAAGGTTGCGGCCAAACCGTTCCCTTCCGCGGTTCCCAAAATGTCGGTGTACCGTTTCCAGAATTCCGCCCAGCCCGCAGCCAGCAGCGCCTGACTTTGGGTTCCCTTGGCCGTGGGGTGGAGGAGGGTCTGCCGTCCGTCCTGGGTCCGGGTCATCCAATCCTTCGCTTCGAGCTTGTCGATGAACCGGGTCAGGGTCGAAGGCGAAAGGTTGAGGATCGACGCGAGGTCGGTTTGGTTCATCCCCGGTTTCTCGTTCACCAGGAGGACGGCGAAGGCATGGTTGGGGGACAGCCCGGTGCCGGCGAACGCTTCCTCGGCCCACCGGGTGAGCAGGCGATCGAGTTTCGCCGTGGTGAAGTAGAGGCAGCCTTGCAGCAGGTGTTCGGTCGAGGGCTCATTCATGCTTGTACATACAATAATCAAGCAGCTAGCCGTTGTCAAGTGTCCGCCCCTCAGCGCCGGATCAGCGGTCTCAGCAGATCTTCCAGTCCGTTGGTTTTGATCTCTTCGATGGCCCGGAGCTGGTCGCCCAGTTTGCCCTCCGGGTAGCCCTTGCCCTTGAACCAGAGAACGTAGGTCTCGGGGAGTTCGACCAGGTACCGGCCTGCGTACTTGCCGAAGGGCATCTTGGTGTTGGCCAGGGTCAGGAGGGCTTCTTCGTCAGACGTCATGGCTCGAGGATAGCCCGCAGCTGGGCTTCGAGCATAGGGACGACGAGGTCTTCGAACCGGGTCAGCAGGGGCAGCAAGTCGGGCCGGCCGGCCAAGGCGTCCCGGACGGTGTCCGAGGCTTCGCCCACCGACCAGGCACCGACGATGAGGGCGTACACCTGGAGAAACAACCCTTCCCAAGCCGCCGCCGGCACCTCGTGACGGGCCACCCCCCAGGCCGCTGCCAGGGACTTCAGGCCGGTGGCCAGGCCTTCTTTGAAGCCGAGCACCGCCCCGGGGGTGCAGCCCTGCTCCAGGACGGGGCCCACCAGCCCCAACAGGGGCATCAACAGGGGGTCCTCCACGATGGTCGAGTACAGGGCCCCGGCCAAGGCGCCGGGGGACTGGGCAATATCGAAGGCCAGGAGCCGGCGGAACCAGCCGGCGAAACGGAGGCCCGCCGCGTGGAGAAGGAGGTCTTCCTTGGAGGCAAACGAAAGGAAGAGGGTCCCTTTGGCCACCCCGGCCGCCTTGGCCACGGCGTCCAGGGTCAGCCTCTGGTAACCGACCTCGGAAAACAGGGCGGCAGCCTGGCGTGCGAGTTCGTCTTTTCGGGTCTGTCGTTCCGTGTCGGTCAGGGCTCTCATGTCAGGGTTTGGCCATCATGCCCTGGGCGATCTTGGTGATCAAGCTCCGGGGGGCCAACCGGGTGGAGAACGCCATCAGGGCATTGGAGACTCCGGTCACCCGGATGCGCTTGCCCTTGAGGAGGGCCTGGACGCCCTGGGCGGCCACGGCCTCGGCGGTCATGGCCGACTTGAACAGGGCCACCGATCCCACCGAAGCCCGGTCGGCAAACCGGGTGATGGTAGGCCCGGGACAAAGGGCGGTGACGGTGACCCCGGTCCCGGCCAATTCCTCGGCCAGGGCTTCGCTGAAGCTCAGCACGTAGGCCTTGGTGGCCCCGTAGACGGCCATCGAGGGGACCGGGCTGAAGGCCGCGGTGCTGGCGACGTTGAGGATCCGGCCCCCACCCCGGGACACCATACCGTTGACGAAGGCCCGGGTGATGAGGGTCAGGGCGGTGATGTTGAGGGAAATCATCGACTCAAGGACGGCGGGGTCGGCCGAGACCACGGGGTCCGAGCCGCCGAACCCGGCGTTGTTCACCAAAACGGCCAAGGGGCGGTTCCCCACCCAGGCGGTCAGGGCGGCGGCCGACGATCCGGTAAGCTCCAGAGTCTGGGTCTCGGCAGAGGCTCCTGCCTGGCGGACCCTTGCGGCCACGGCGTCGAGCCGGCCGGCATCCCGGCCGGTGAGGAGGAGGTCGTGGCCCTTGTGGGCCAGGGCGACGGCGAGTTCGGCGCCGATGCCGGAAGAGGCTCCGGTCACCAGGGCGAGGGGACGAACAGTGTTCATGGAAACTCCTTATTCTGACCGTTGGTCAGTATGAAGGGAATATAATGACTACCAGTCAGTATGACAAGGGCCCGGTCTGGAATTTCCCAGAATTTCCTTGACTCTAACGTTGCGTCATAGTTTAGGGTGGTTTCATGCACACGGTACGACAAGCCGCAGACCTCGCCGGGGTCACCCCCCGGACCCTGCACCACTACGACACCATCGGCCTCCTCAAACCGTCCCTCGTCGGGGGCAACGGTTACCGCTATTACGGCGATGAGGCCCTGCTGCGGCTGCAGCAGATCCTGCTCTACCGGGAGTTGGGCCTCGACCTGGACGCCATCAAGCGCTTGATGACGAAAAAGGATTTTTCGGTGGTGAAGGCTCTTGAGGCCCACAAGACGGCCCTGAGGAAACGCATTGAGCGGCTCGAACGTTTGGTGGAGACCGTGGACAAGACCATCGCGTCACAACAAGGAGGAACGGCGATGAGCGACGAACAACTGTTCGAGGGCCTGACGGCCCAGGAGAAGGAATACGCCGAAGAAGCGGCGGAACGGTGGGATCCCGCCGTGGTCAAGGAATCCCAGAGGCGGTATACCCGGCTGAGCGCGGCGGAGAAGGCGGCCATGAAGGAAGCCGGGGAGGCCCTGAACCGGGACTGGGCGGCCCTTATCGGCACCGACCCGGCGGCACCGGCAGCCCGGGCCGTGGTGGAGCGGTGGCGGACGGGCATTGCGTTCTTCTACACCCCGACCCCCGAAATCCTTTTGGGACTGTCTCAGATGTACCTCGATGACCCACGGTTCAAGGCCAATTACGATAAGGTGGACCCCCGGCTCGCCGACTTCGTCCGCCAGTGCGTGGCGGCCGTGTACGGAGGGAAATGAAGCAGAATTGCGGGGATGGCCGTTAGGGGCTATAAAGGAGTCATGAAGATGGCCATCCCCGCAATCAAAGACGGAGAGCACTTTACCTACAAGGACTACCGAGCCTGGCCCGACGAGGAACGGTGGGAACTGATCAGCGGAATCGCCTACGAAATGGCGGGACCCAGCCGGGCCCATCAGGCTGTCGTGACCGAAGTCACGAGGAGGATTGGGAATTTCCTCGAGGGCAAACCCTGCCAGGTGTACGTCGCCCCCTTCGATGTGCTGCTGCCGACCGCCGGCCAGGCCGATGACGAGGTCGACACCGTGGTCCAGCCCGACGTGACGGTGTTCTGCGATCTGGAAAAGCTGACCCCGGCCGGTGCCCGGGGCGCCCCCGACCTCTGCGTGGAGGTCCTCTCGCCCTGGAACTTGCGCCACGACCTGGACCGGAAGTACCGGCTCTACGAGAAGGTCGGGGTCAGGGAGTACTGGGTGGTCGATCCCCTGGGCCGCTGCCTCACGATCTATTCTCGGACCGGAGAGATCTTTGGTCCGGGGGTTTATCTTGACGGCGACAAACCTCTGTGTTCGTCGGTCCTCGTCGACTTCGGACCCCTGGTTTCCCAGTTTTTCACCCGGCTTTAGGGGTTTCCCTCGCCAAACATTCTACGATACGTGCGGCCGCTTCCAGGGGCTGGAGCCCCCGGCTGATCCTCCGGCCGTCGTCGAGACGGTGCCATAGAGGGGGCTCCCACAGGTCGACGAGGCTGGTGGTGCCGATCCAGAGGGTGGCGCCATCCCAAGAAAGCCGGAAGCCCAGTCCGGTGTCCCGTCGGACGGCCAAGATCCCCTCCCGCAACGAGGGCGTCCACACTTCGGGTGGCTCGCCGGGCCCGTCCCAGGTCAGGTGAAAGGCTTTCTCAAAGGCTTCGTCTTCGAGCACAATGGCCCGTCCGGGGAGGGGGGACAGCATGCCGGCCACGCCTTCGGGCCGGAGAAAGTAGCGCCCCTTCCAAGGCTCGGTACCTACCGCGGCCCGGCCCAGGGCCCCTTGGAACAGGACTTCCCTGCGGCTCTTTCCCCTTACCGTGTTCACCGTCCGGGCCGCCACGACCTCGGCCACCTCAAGGACCGTGCCTCCCGCGGGGCCGGCCGCCAGGTCCTCGGCAAAGTACTGGCTGGCTTTGGCCGGGCAGAACCGGCTCTCGTCGAGGACGGAGCGAGGAAGCCCTTTTTCTGGGGTCAGGGTCCAACCCGGGCGCCAGGCCGAGACCGCAGGCCGGGCGGCAACCTGCTTGTAGTCGTATTGGACCAGACTCCAGGGAACCTGCCAGACGAACCATCCGACAACACCCAGAAGAGCGACGAGGTAAACCAGGAACCCCGACCAGGGGGGAAAGGAGTCTTTGGCAAACAAACTGGCGGCTCCCAGTGCCGCCAGGAGAAGGAGGCCGAGGAAAGCGCCCGCGAGGAGGAGTTTTCGACGGGTTTCCAGCAAGGCAAGGCTCGGGTCTTTCTGCATTCCCCATTCCACCACGCCCAAGCCTGGGGTTCAAGCCCCGGTCCGTGGTAAACTTTGTTCATGGACACCAGAGCGACCAACCAAGGGACAACTTACGGCGTCCCCGCCCGCCGCAAAGAGATCACGGCCCGGCTATCGGAAGCCTACTCCCGGGACATGCTCGACCAACGGGAGTTTGAAGCCCGGTTGGAGCGCGCCGAAGCCGCGGGGACCATCGAAGAGCTCGAGGCCCTGGTGGCCGACTTTGGGAACAGCAGTCCCCAGTCCCCGTCGGTGGCCTCCCCCAAGGACAGAACCCTCACCGTCCTGTCCAGCCAGCACCACATCCTGGTCCCCGGGCACCAGGAGGGCATCCATGCCATTTCGATTGTGGGCGATGTGAAGATCGACCTCCGAGCCTTCCGGGGGTCGGGGAAAACCTTGGTCGTCAGGGTCTCGGGGTTCCTGGGCGATGTGGGAATCCAGGTTCCCGCGGGAACGGTGGTTTCCCGGCGGCCCCAGCTCATCCTGGGCGAATTCCGGCATGTGCTGGCCAAAAAGCCGGGGCAGGCCCGTCAGCTCTGGGACCGGCTGTTCGGCGGTCAGCAACGGGTTCCCGACTCCCCGTTTCCCGCCTCGGGCTCCCCTCCGACTTTGATCCTCGAGGGTTTCCGGGTCCTCGGCGACGTCACCGTCGAGGAGTCCCTGCCGTGAAAACCGCCAACCTTGTCCTGGCCTTTGTATTGGAGCTGATCATGCTCGCGGCTTGGGTGTGGATGGGGTTATCCCTTCCCCTTCCCGACCCTGTACCGGTGTTGGCCGCCGTGCTGATACCCCTGGCGCTGATGGTCGTTTGGGGGGTGTTTGCGGCACCCAGGGCCTCTGTTCCCCTTCCCATGCCGGCCACCGTGGCCCTTAAGGGCGTCCTCTTGGCCAGCGGTGTCGGGGCCCTGGTCGTCGCCGGAGCGCCCCTCCTGGCGGGGCTCTACGGTGCCCTGGTGGTCCTCAACCTTGCGGCGGCGGTGGTTTGGAACCAGTTTGACCGGCAACCGGCGGTGGACCTCGCCAAGGCGTTGCGCCGCAGCCTGGAAACCCTTCTGGGGGACTACCTGGCCAGGAACCCTGGGGAGGTCGAAGCGGTTGCCCGGTTCCGCGAGTTCGCCGCCTCGGGCGAGGAACTCCAAGGCAAGTCCAACCTCGGCCGCCACATCACCGCCAGCACCTGGATCGTCAACCCGTCACGGACCCGGGTACTGCTCACCCACCACGCCAAACTGCACAAATGGGTTCAACTGGGCGGGCACACCGACGAGGGCGAGGATTGGGCCGAAGCCGCCCTCAGGGAGGCTGTTGAGGAGTCCGGCTTGGCCGGCGTCCGTCTCGCCCAACCCGGGATCTTTGACCTAGATGTCCATCGCATCCCGGCCCGGGCCGACACCCCGGCCCACTTCCACTACGACCTGAGGTTCCTGGTGGAGGCCGACGA
Organism: Ophiocytium majus; assembly: GCA_032358315.1. NCBI lineage: Eukaryota > Xanthophyceae > Mischococcales > Ophiocytiaceae > Ophiocytium > Ophiocytium majus. The sequence goes on from JAULBY010030228.1 coordinate 44,087, forward strand.
TGCGGTGCCCCTGGTGATCAGCGAGGAAAGCCGGGACCTGGCGTGGGTCGACCTCAGCAACCTTGAGGCCTATACCACCGAACACTCCCAGCTCAAGATGCGGGCGAAGACGCGGTGAAGAAGGAAGACCGCTAGGGCTCGGATCTCGGCGTACAGGGAGTACGCCTGTGCTCCGTGCGCTCCCTCAACTTTGCCAAAACACCGATCTCCTTCGCCCAGGATGAAATAGGCATCGCGGGGGTTCGCCTGCGGTGACCCCCCACTCGCCACTTGGTATCAAGTTACTCCGACACTTCAGTCGTTTGTAGGCGTATAGTCCGTGAGGAAGGCCATCTTCATTGAACCTTTTCCCTTAACCTCGGCCACGTCCCGGGGGCAGGTCGTCACGTGGTCCCGGAGCAGGTTCCAGGTGGTCTCCGACAAGTTGATCTTCATGGGCTCGCTCAGGTTCTCCATCCGGCTGGCCGTGTTCACGGTGTCGCCGAACACATCGTAGATGTACTTGTTTGTCCCGACGATGCCGGCGACCACGGGGCCTGAATGGATGCCGACCCGCATCTCCCACTTCAAGGGTGAGGTTTGGTTCCGGTTCTCGAGGAAGGCTGTCATGTCCAGGGCGGCCCGGGCCATCTTGAGAGCATGGTCGGGGCAGGGGTCCGGCATGCCGGCCACCGCCAGGTAGGCGTCACCGATGGTCTTGATCCGTTCGCAGCCGTGCCGGGCCATGATGCCGTCGAACCCGGTGAACAGATCGTTGAGCTCGCCAATGAGCACCTGGGGCTCCAGTTTGGCCGACCGCTCTGTAAATCCGACGAGGTCGGAAAACAACACGGTGACGTTGGGAAACAGCTGGGGTGGACTGCTCCCCTCGTTCTTCAGGGCCACGGCCACCGCCCGGGGCAGGATGTTGTGGAGCAGCTTTTCCGACCGGGCCATTTCGGCCTCGACGGCGCGTTGGGCCTGGCGCAGCTTCATGTGGGTGCCGACCCGGGCCAACACTTCTTCTTTCTGGAAGGGCTTGGAGACGTAATCGACGGCCCCGGACTGAAAGCCCTTCACCTTGTCCTCGATCTGACCCAGGGCCGAGATGAAGATCACCGGAATGTCCGAGGTCTCGGGGTCGGCCTTCAAGGCCTGGATGGTTTCGAAGCCGTCCATCCCTGGCATCATGACGTCGAGGAGGATCAGGTCAGGCTTGGCCTTCAGGGCGATCTGGAGGGCCCGCTCGCCGCTCTTGGCCTGGAGGGGGTGGTAACCGTGCTCTTGGAGGGTTTCCGAAAGGACTTTCAGGTTGTCTTCGAGGTCGTCGACGATGAGGATCCGGGGCAGGGCTGTTTCGGCGCTCATGCAGTCTCCTTGGCGGCGTGAAGGTCGGTGATCAGGGCGGCGAGGGCTCCCTCATCGAAGGCCGCTGCGTGGCGGACCACCAGGGAGGCAAACCCCGGAAGGTCGGCCCGCAGGGCTTCCGCGAAGGTCTTGATGCCGGTGAAGTCGTTGATGAGGGCAAGGTCGTCGAGGGCTGAAATTCCGGCGTCTCCGAGCCGGGCCCGGACGGCGGCGGCGGGTTCCACCGGCGGTCCGGCGGCAGCGGCGGGGGAATCGGCCGGGGTTTCGTACTCCATGGCCACGTCGGTTTTGTCGTGGATGAGCCGGAACAGCGAACTCTGTTTGAACGGCTTGGCCAGGAAGCCGTCGAAGCCCGCGGCCCGGATGTGTTCCTCGTCGTGCTTGAAGGCGCTGGCCGTCAGGGCGAAGACCGGAATGGCCGCCAGGGCCGGGTCGGCTTTGATTTGGCCTACGGCGCCGTAGCCGTCGAGGATGGGCATTTTGATGTCCATGAAGACGATCCGGGGCTTGTACTCCCGGGTCCGGTCCACGGCTTCCCTGCCGTTTTCCGCTTCTATCGTCGTGAACCCGACTCCCTCGAGCATCTCCTTGAGGATGAGCCGGTTGGTGTTCTTGTCGTCGACGATGAGGGCCAACACCGACTTGCCCTCCTTGACCGCCACGGCCTTGAGTTCCAGTTCGGGGGCCCCGGGGGCCTCTTCGGTGGTTTCCAGGGGGAGGGCGAAGCTGAAGGTGCTGCCCACGTCGACCTGGCTTTGCACCTCGAGGCCGCCGCCCATGAGTTCAATGAACCGCTGGCTGATGGTCAGCCCCAGGCCGGTGCCGCCCTCGTTGTCGGTGTTCGACGACTGGGTGAAGGGCTGCATGATGAGGCTGAGCTCCGAGGCCGGGATGCCCTTGCCCGAGTCGTTGACCGAGAACCTTATCCGGCCCGCGTCCGGGCCGACCACGATGCCGATGCCCCCTTCGTTGGTGAACTTCACGGCGTTGCCCACCAGGTTGATCATCACCTGCCGCAGTTTTCCCAGGTCGCCCCGGACGTACCGGGGCATGCCCTCGAGGATCTCGACGTCGAGGTGGAGGCCCTTCTTTTGGCACTTGAGCAGGAACATGTCGCGCAGGTCGCCGACGAAAGCCTCCAGGTCAAACACCGCCGAATGCATTTCGAACTTTCCGGCCTCGATCTTCGAGATGTCGAGGATGTCGTTGATCAGGGCCAAGAGGTGTTCTCCGCTCCTCGAGATGATCTGAATCTTATTCTGCTGGCCGTCGGTGAGGTTCTTGTCGTTGGCCATCAGTTGGGTGAAACCCAGGACCGCGTTCAGGGGCGTCCTCAGTTCATGGCTCATGTTGGCCAGGAACTCGCTCTTCATCCGGTTGGCGTTTTCGGCGGCGACCTTGGCCTTGGTCAGGGCTTCTTCCACGGCGATTTGGCCGGAAATGTCCCGGAGCACGGCGGTGTACAGCGGGCCTTCGGGGGTCTGGGTGGTGCTGATGTTCGACTCAAAAGGCTTCTTCGTCCCGTCTTTGTGGAGTCCCTGGTGCCGGGCCAGGGTGGAGCTTTCCTCAAGAAGGTAATGGATCAGGGGGAGGGCGTCGGTCTCGCAGGCGCAGGCGATCTCTTCGGGGAGGTCGACCATGGCCGTGAAGCAGGACTTCCGGGCCTCCTCCTCGGTGTAACCGAAGAAGGCCTGGGCGGCGGGGTTGAACAGCCGGATGTCTCCCTGGCCGTCGAACACCACGATGGGGTCGGCGGCCCCGGCCACGATGTGGGACAGCCGTTCCTGGCTGGCGGTCAGGGCGGTCTGCTGGGTCTCGATGAGCCGGTTGATCTCGGTGAACACCGAGGCAAACTCGTCGTTCTGCACCACATCGATGGCGCACAGGTCCTCGGGCTTTCCCTGGTTCAGGTCGTGGAGCCGGCCCCGGATGGTCGACAACGGTTTCATGATGAGGAACTTGATCTGCATCAGCATCATCAAAATGAACACGATGTAGAGGGCCATCTGGGTGCCGAAGACGTCGAGGGCATCCTTGGCGCCGAACTGGGCCGCGTTGAACAGCACCTCGGCGTTCTTCTTCATCCACTGCAGGTTGCCCGTGTGGCCGGCCTCCGACAGGCTCAGCAGCGGCGCATCGGCCGGCCGGTTGACCATGATGAACGAAGGGATGACGGCCATGGTCTGGACGACGAGGTGGAGGGTGATGGCGAACAAGACGAGGAAAATCTTGAAATACAGGGACTGGTAGGAGAGCCGGGCGTCGGGGGCCAGGGACCGGAGAAGCTTCTTGGTGAAAAAGAGGGAGTTTTCCAAAAAGAAGTGGACCAACACCCCGAGGAAGAACCCGGACCCGACGTTGACCATGACCTTGAGGGCCGAGGCAAAAACATCGCTCCCAGTGGAAGCCTGGGTCATCATGACCAGGGCGTCGGCGGTGAACAACAGGGCGGTGGCCATCAGGATGCTGAACCAAGCCAGGAACCGGAACCGTTTTTGGCCCACCCGGGCCAACCACGAGGCATTCGGCGGCGGTTCGTCGGGGCAGGCGGCGAGACGAAGGATGGGATGGAGATAGATCACCAGGCTGATGTTGTAAACAAGGACTGCCACCAGCGGCACCCAAAAGGTCGACGCTTGGAAGAAGTAATGGTTGTTCAGTCCCTCGTGGAGGTTGGCGGCGCCGCCCAACCCCGCACAAAAGAGAAAGAGCAGCGGGATCAGAACGGTCTTGGGGATCAGGCGGAACGGGAGGAAACCGTAGGGGAGACGCATTCCCCTAGTATAATACCTTCCCGGCCCGCCGGGGACCGGCTTCTACCGTTTTGGCCGGGCGTCCGGGGTCTTGCCGCCCTCGGCTTCGACTTCGATGCCGATGCCGCCCCGGGGCCGGAAGGTTCCGGTGACCCGGATCCAGTGGGGTTCCAGGGCCGTGTTCAAGTCGTCGAGGATGCCGTTGACGGCATCTTCATGGAAGAGTCCCTGGTCCCGGTAGGACCAGAAGTACAGCTTCAGCGACTTTGACTCGATGACCTTGGCGTCGGGGACGTAGTCAACGGCGATGACGGCAAAATCCGGCTGGCCCGTCACCGGACACACGCAGGTGAATTCCTCGGTCCGGAGGGTGATCCGGTAGAACCGACCGGGCCGGCTGTTGGGAAAGGTCTCGAGGTTGCGGTTGGGGCCGGCCGAAGCCCGGCCCAGTTCGGTGAGTCCCTGGCCCATCACTGGTACCGGTTCTCGCCGCCTTCCTTGGTGAAGGCGAAGGGGTTCCAGGTTTCGGTCCCGACCATGTCGACGGCTTCGTACCGTTTGATGGCCCGGATCACCACCACCGTCAACGGAGTGAAGAGCACCTCGACCAGGGTTTTGATGAGCCACTGGCTCAGGACCAGGCTCAGGAAGGCCTCCGCCGGGAACACGCCGAACAGCACGGCGACACCCACGAACAGGGCCGTGTCGACCAGTTCTCCGGCCACGGTGGAGCCGATGGTCCGCAGGGGCAGCCACCGGTGTTCGGGGTCCCACTTCACCATCCACACCTTCATCGACGCCAGGAGGGAGTCGTTGGTGAAGCTTCCGAACCAGGCTCCGGCCAACGAGGCGGCCACCAAGCCGGGGACCTGTCCCAGGACGGCGGCGAACGCATCTTGGTTGGTAAAATCGGGGCTGTGGGGCAGGGCCACGGCGGCCACAAACAGTCCGGCGGCCAGGATGTTGGCGGCGAAGGCGTACCAGACCACCCGGCGGGAGGTGCCGTAACCGTACACTTCGGTGAGGATGTCCGAGAGGATGTAGGTGAAGGGGAACAGGAGGAGGGTGCCCACGTCGGTGGTCACGGGAAGGCCGAAGACGGGGAACGAGAAGAACTTCTGGGAGATGATGTTGCTGACCAGCACCAGACAGACGGTGGCGGCGACGATGGGCTCCAGCAGGCTGAAACGCCGTGCGAGACGGGGTAGGGAATTCGAGGTCCCATTTTGAGACATAGGGGGCTCCTAGTTTTCATTTGTTTCGCGCAGGATGGTCACGAACTGCGCGTCGGTTGCCCCGAATGGGGCCCCGACACCATACCGATGCCGGGGCCGGTTGTAAAGACCTCTTAGAGGCCGACCTTCAGGTTGAGGCCCAGGGCCAGGACGCCCTTGGAAACGTCGCTGAACCGGTAGCCGATGTTGCCTTGGAGGGCGGTGGTCAGGCCGGACGACGAGTTGCGGAAGACGTTGTACGAGATGCCGAACCCGCTGGTGATGGCGGCGGCGGTGCTGCTGCCGAACTCGAGGTTCACGGCCAGGTCGGTGATCGGGTACACGGCGATCTTGACCATGTTGAAGCTGTGGTTGTTGGCGTCGCCCTTGATGACCAGGAAACCGGCCTGGACCGCGTCGGTCAGGCCGAAGGCGGCGGCGACGGTCTGGGTGGCGCTGGAGCTCTTGGCGTCGATGTCGTAGGCGAAGCCGGTGCCGAGTTCGATGGCGAACACCTTGGTTTCGCTGTTGCTGCCGCCGCCGCGGGAAGCGCCGGCACCGGGGACCTGGGCGGCAAGGGATCCAACGGCCAACAGGGCCACGGCAAGGATGGTCAGAATCTTCTTCATGAGATTCTCCTCAGTTTGTGATGAGGTAGAATGTAGCCGATATTGCCCAATCCATCAACTCATTCGCTCCTTTTTGAGATAGTGGAAGATTGCCGGACTTGGCACACCCTGGCCGTCCGGGTAAAGTCGAGGGGCCAAGGAGCCTCCTATTTCTTCCCATCCCCTTCGTTCCTCTTTTGCCCTCCTCGGGGCCGCCTTCATCTGGGGCGTGGCCTTCGTCGCCCAGCGCGTCAGCCTCGACCACCTCGGCGCCTTCACCTTCAATGGTCTGCGGTTCGCCTTGGGTGCCCTCTCCTTGGTCCCCCTGACATTTCTGTTCAAACCCTCGGGGCTGACCCCACAACAGTCCGGCTGGAAACCGGCCCTAGTGCCCGGCTTGATCGCGGGTTGCGTGCTGTTCGCCGCGGCCGGGCTCCAGCAGGTGGGCTTGATCTGGACCACGGCCGGCAAGGCGGCCTTCCTGACAGGCTTCTATATCCTCCTCGTCCCGGTGTTCGGCATGTTCCTCAAGCGCCACCCGACCCCCGGGGTCTGGCTGGGGGCGGCCCTCGCGCTGGTGGGGCTGTATTTCCTGAGCATCACCGCGGCCTTCACCATGGGCTTCGGCGACGCCCTGCAGCTCATCGGGGCCGTGTTCTGGGCCGTCCATATTTTGGTGATCGACCGGTTTGTTCCCCGGCTCGACCCGCTGAAGCTGTCGGTGGTCCAGTTCACCGTCTGCTCCCTGCTGAGTTTCGGTGTCGCCATGCCGGTGGAAACCTTCACCTGGACCGGCTTGGAAGGCGCCTTGGTGCCGCTGTTGTACGCCGGCTTCGGGTCGGTGGGCATCGCCTACACCCTGCAGGTCGTAGGCCAGCGCGGGATTGCCCCGGGGCCTGCGGCCCTGATCCTCAGTCTCGAGACCGTGTTTGCGGCCCTGGGAGGCGGGGTTCTGCTGGGCGAGGTTCTCGGTCCCCGGGAGCTGGCCGGCTGCGGACTCATGCTTGCCGGCATGGTGCTGGCCCAGGTGTGGCCGGTCCGCAAGCCCGCGTAGTATCTTAGGGGCCGGAGGTTCCCATGGAACTCAGGACTCTCGGCAAGACCGACGTGAAGATCACCCCCCTCGGCCTGGGGTGCTGGCAGTTCAGCCAGGGCAAGGGGGTGGTGTCGAAGTTCTGGCCCGTCCTCGACGCCCAGACCATGGACGACATCGTCAAGGCGGCCCTGGAGGGCGGGATCAACTGGTTCGACACCGCCGAGGTCTACGGCGGCGGAAACTCCGAGAGGGCCTTGGCCGGGGCCCTGGCCCGCCGGGGCGTGAAACCCGGCGAAGCGGTCATCGCCACCAAGTGGTGGCCGATGTTCCGGACGGCTTCGTCCATCGGCAGAACCTTCCCCCTCCGGGAAGAAGCCTTGGCTCCTTTCCCCATCGACCTGTTGCAGATCCACCAGCCGGTTTCCTTTTCGTCCGTCGAGAAACAGGCCTTGGCCCTGGCCGGCCTGTTGAAAGCCAAAAAACTGAAGGCCGTTGGCATCAGCAATTTCCCGGCCCCGGCCATGCGGACCTTCCACAAGGTGCTCACCGGTGAGGGCTTTGTCCTGGCCTCGAACCAGATGCGCTACAGCCTCGCCGACCGGTCGGTGGAAACCGACGGAACCCTGGAAGCCGCCAAGGAGCTGGGCATCACCATCATCGCCTATTCCCCCTTGGCCCAGGGCCTCCTCTCGGGCCGGTTCCACGACGATCCATCGGCCCTCAAAACCGCCAGCTTCATGCGCCGGAGCTATTCGGGGCTCAACCCGGAAGGCCTGAAGAAGACCGAACCCCTGGTCCGGTACCTCCAGGAAACGGGGAAAAAGTACGGCGCCAGCGCCAGCCAAACGGCCTTGAACTGGCTGGTGAACTTCCATGGCGAGACTGTGGTGGCCATCCCCGGGGCGACCAAGGTGAAGCATGCGGTTGAAGCCGCGGGCGCCTTGAAGTTCACCCTGACGGCCGACGAGTTGGCCCAGATCGACACACTGTCCCGGTCCTGACCCTGTCCGAAGTCGGCAACCATGGACAGGACGGCACCGAATCCCGGGTGTAGGCTGGGGGAAAGGAGCAATCTATGACACACCGCATGGAAACCAAACCCGCCTTCGAGGCCGTCGGCTGGACGTTTCGGGCCACCACCAAGGACGGGGAAAACCACCGGGAGATCCCGAAGTTCTGGGGCCGCTGTTTCGCCGAGGGCAAGGTCACTGCCTTGGAGCCGCTCACGGGGTCTTTCGGCATGCTCGGGTTGTGCGCCGATTTCGATGCCTCGATGGAGAACTTTACCTACGTGATCGGCGTCGAGCGCCGTCCAGGACAGGCCGTCCCAGCCGGGATGGAGGTGGTGAAACTTCCCGCGGCGACCTACGCGGTGTTCGGCTGCGTGGGGGCCATGCCCGAGGGCATTCAGAACGGCTGGCACGCCATCATGGGCGAATGGCTGCCCCAATCGGAGTACGAGACGGCGAACCCGGTGAACTTTGAGCTGTATCCGACGTTTTCCGAAGGGGACGAACGGGGCAACCCCGACAGTCCCCAATGCTATACTGAGATCTGGATCCCCGTGAAAAAGAAATAAGGAGACGCCTTGGACTGGACGCAACGGTTGAACGCCGCCTTGGACTACCTGGAAGAGACCTGGAGCGCCGAACCCGACCTCGACCGGGCGGCGTCCCTGGCCAACTGTTCCACCTACCATTTTCTGAGGATGTTCGAAGTCGTGTCCGGTCTGTCCCCTGGGGAGTACTCCCGCCGCCGCCGGCTCAGCCGGGCCGCCGTCGACCTAGCCGCCGGGGACGCCAAGGTCATTGAGGTGGCCCTCCGGTACGGGTACGAGACCCCGGAGGCCTTCGCCAAAGCCTTCAAGCGGCTGTTCGGCCTGACGCCTTCGGAGGCCAAGGCGCCGGGGGCGGTGCTCCAAACCTGGCCGCCCCTCCGGTTGGCCGTGGTCCTCAAGGGGGCCCAACCCCTCCCGTACCGCATCGCCAACTATCCTGCCTTCACTGCCGTCGGTTGGCGTTACCGGGTTTCCACCGTCAACGGGGAAAACCAGCGGGTGATCCCGGGGTACTGGAACCAGTTCAACGCCGACGGCCGGTCCCAGGCCCTGACGCCCCTCTGCGGTCCCCTGGGCTACCTGGGGGTCTGCGCCGACATGGACCCCCGGACCGAGACCTTCACCTACCTGATCGGTACCGACCAGACCGCCGGCCGTACCTACCCGGGGGGAACCTCGGAGCTTGCGGTGCCGGCGGCGACCTATGTGGTATTCCCCACGGTGGGAGCCATGCCCGGCCCGGTCCAGAACGCTTGGATGGCGGCCTACTCCGAGTGGTTTCCTTCGTCGGAGTACGAACACGGTGGGACCCCGGACTTCGAGGTCTACCCGGTCTACGCCCCCGACGACCCCCGGGGAGACCCGGGCAGCCTCCAGTTCGTCGCCGAAGTCTGGATCCCTTTGAAAAAGAAGGCTTGATGCCCAACCTTGCCGACGAGGTCCGGCTGGGGTACCATCTCTCCGGAGCCCTATCCTGCAAATTCCATTGTTTCTCACGATCGCCTTCGTCCTCATCCTGCTGAACGCCTTCTTCGTCCTGGCCGAGTTCGCCTCGGTGAAGATCCGTCCGACCCAGATCGACCCTCTGGTGGCCCAGGGACACCGGGGTGCCAAAAGGGTGAGGAAGATCATCGATCATCTGGATGAGTACTTGTCGGTCTGCCAGGTGGGCATCACGCTGACCAGCATCGGCCTCGGGTTTGTCGGGGAACCGGCTTTCGCGGCCCTGTTTCATCCCCTGTTCGCCGGCTGGGGGAACTGGTCCGAACCGGTGACCGAGGCCGTCTCGGTGGGCACCGGGTTTGTCCTGGTCAGCTACCTCCACATTGTGATCGGGGAACTGATTCCCAAGACTGTGGCCATCCGGATCACCGAGAAGGCCGTGTTCTGGATCGCCCTGCCCATCACCTGGTTCCGTTGGTTGTTCCTGGGGCCGATCTGGGTGTTGAACTCCACCGTGAACCTGTTGCTCAAGCCCTTCCGGCTGGCGGCCCCCACCAGTCACACCCTGGTCACCGACGGCGAGTTCCGGGCCATCCTTGACCAGTCGGAGTCCGGGGGGATGATGAGCTTCCGGCGGCTGCTGTACATGGAAAACATCCTCGATCTCGGGGCCCTGACGGTCAGGAATGCCATGCAGGTGAAGGCCAAAGTTCAAGTGCTTCGAGAAGGGATGTCCTGGGAAGCCGTCCACGCCACGGTGGGCCGGTTCCGTTACTCGCGGTATCCGCTGGTGTCCGCCGGCAGCCACGAACCCCTGGGCGTCGTCCATGTGAAGGATCTCTACGCCGCCTTCCTGGTGTCACCCCAGTCCTGCAACCTTGGTGCCCTGGCCAGGCCGGGACTCAACGCCTTCGATCACGATCCCCTCGAGGCCCTGCTGGGGCTTATGCAACGGACGGGAAACCATATGGCCCTGGTCCGGGATGCGAGTGGACGTTGGACCGGGATGGTCACCTTGGAAGACGTCCTCGAAGAGGTGGTGGGGACCATTGAAGAGGAGTACCCCGTGGAGCCGCCGGTGACCATCGCCGAATTCCTCCAGCCCAGCCATGTCTTCCTGGAAGTGGAAGGAGAAACGTTGGAAGAAGTCCTCCGGGCGGTGCTGCAGCGGGTCCCCCAGGCGGACCTTCCGGCCGACCGTTCGGTGATCCTGACCCGGATACTCGAGCGGGAGCGTCAGGCTCCCAGTGCCCTGGGCCGGAACCTGGCCATCCCCCACGGCCGGATCGAAGGACTGGCACGGCCCTTGGTCCTAGTGACCCGCCCCAGCCAACCGCTGCCCGTCCCGGGCCGGACCGAGCCCACCCGGTTCTTGTTCATCTTGGTGACCCCGGCCGAGTCGCCGCGGATCCACCAGGTGCTGCTGTCCCACATCGCCGGACTGTACGAGAGCGAGTTCCTCGAAGATCGACTCTATGAGGCTTCGGACGCCGAAGAGCTCCACGCGGTGATCTGCACCGCGGAGCAGACCATCCTCAGTTGAGCTTCAGGGTTTGGACGGTGACCTTGGTGCCCTCGTGGAACAGCCAGGTGAACGATTCCTGGGCGCCGAGCCGGCTCCAGGTCAGGGCCTCGCCGGGGTATTCCTTACCGTCGATGACCACCGCCGGGGTTTCCCCGGTTTCGGAGAGTTTTCGTGCCCCGAAGGCCCAATGGGTACCGCTGGGCGTCAGGATCAGTCCCTGGAACCCCCTGTAGCCGTTGTACTCGAGGCCGTCGACGACGATGTGGTCCTCATCGGCGGCGAACCGGAGGGCGTAACCCCAATGGGGTTCCCTGGGGTAGAGGTTGGCGAAATTGCTCTCCAGGATGCCGTTCCAGGTTTTTTCGGGGGTGACCACCGTCGAGGTGCCTTCGGAGTCGGAAACGGCGTAGCCCCAGGACTTTCCGTCGGGGGTGAGCCAGGCGTGGTCCACGGTGAAGAAGGGACCCTGGGGTTTGCCCCCCACCAGCACGTCGGCCTCCTCTTCGGCGGTCCGGACGGCGGCGATCCAGGCGCCGCCGGTTTCGGCGTACTCGACGGTGGTCAACTCCCAGTACGGTCCGTAGCTCTTTCCGTTGACCCAAACCAGGGTCTGGGCCGGTTCGTCCTCGGCGGTGCTTGCCCGGGTGGCGGTGAGGATCCAGACTTTGCCGTCGTCGGAGATCTGAAGCCGGTCAACTTCATAGCCGGCGGGAAGGGGACCGGACTCTTTCCCCGAGGCCAGGACATACAGCTTGTCTTTCTTGGCCACGGAAAACGCGGCCGCCGAACCCGAGGTGGAAAACGACGGGGTGACTTCCCGGTACGGTCCGTAGGACTTGCCGTCAACCACTATGAGGTGTCCCGCGGTCCCCGGACGGTCCTCGTAGGTGAGACGGCCCTGGGGAACCGACTCGGCGCCGGCACCCAGGGCGGAACAGAGCAGCAGCGTTACGAAGCCGAGGCGTTTCATGGAAGGGCCAGGACCTGGATGGTGACCTTGGTGCCGTCCTGGACGGTCCAAGAGAACGACTCCAGGGATCCGATCGAATTCATGTTCAGGTTGTCACCGATGAACTCTTTGCCGTCCACGACGATGACCGGATAGTCTCCGGTCTCGGTGAGCTTCTCGGCTTCAAAGGCCCAGTGCCGGCCCGAATCGGTGACGTAGAGGCCGGAGTAGTTCAGGTAGCCCTTGTATTCCTTTCCGTCCACGATGACCAATTCCTCCTCGTCGCCGGTGCGCACGCTGTACGCCCAATGGGCGGCCCTCAGGTTGGCCTGGTCGAAATTGCCGCCTTGGACGGCCTCGAAGCGTTTGTCCTGGGTCACCACCGCCAGGACGCCTTCGCTGTCCCGGGCGGCGTAGCCCCATGTCTTACCGTCCGGAGACATCCAAAGGGCCTCGACCGACGTGAAGGGGCCCTGGGTCTTGCCGTTGAGGAGGATATCGTACGACTCCTCTCCCAGTTCGATTCCCGCCAGCCAGTTTCCCCCGGTTTCGGCGTATTCGAAGGGGTAGACCCCGAGGTAGGGACCATACGAGCGGCCATTGACCCACAACTGAGTCTGGCTGGTGCCTTCGTCATCCTCGGCGTAGGCCATGGCCACCACGGCGGCGACTTTACCGTCGTCGGCGATAAACATCTGGTCGGGTTCGAAGCCGGCACCCAGGGGGCCGGTTTCCTTACCCTGGGAGATGATGTACACCTTGTCCCGTTTGGTGGCCAAGAAAAGGCCGGCGGTACCCGAGGTCGAATACAGCGCCGAGTCGACGGACTTGTACGGGCCGAACGACTTGCCGTCGACGACCAAGGTGTGGCCCGTGGTCCCGGACCGGTCTTCGTAGGTGAGCCGGGGCTGGGGGGTCTGGGCCGAGAGGGCGGCCGTGAGAAGGATCAAGAGCAGGGTCATGGTCGTTCGGGACATTGTCGTCTCCTTGCCCCATAGGTTTACCACGGTCCTCCCCCAAAAAAAAAGCCACACCCCCAGGTGTGGCTTTTTCCGTTTCTAGAAACGGTTCACTTCTTGAACGAAACCTTCCCCTCGGCCAGGGCCATCTTGTAGGCGGTCTGGAGCTCGAGAGAGTAGTGTGGGTAGTCAGAGAACGTGGCGCCGGTCACAGCATCGGCGACAGCGTAGACTTGATCGTCGGCGGCGGTGTAGAGGGCCACATCGGCCGGGTCAACCTTGGCGTCGGCCTTGAGGCTGACCTTGGTCTTCTTCGTGACGGCCGCGGCGAAGTTGGCCGTGGGATTGGCCTTGAAGAAGTCGAGGGTGGCCTTCATGTTGTAGCGGTAGCCGATGGAAGCGGCGGCCACAGGCATGTAGTTCGCCTGGGCGTCGGCCTTGTTCATGTGGCCGTAGTGGACGGTTTCGCTGGCTTTCTTGCCAACGGTCACCTTCAGGCCATCGATGGTCACACTGACAATCGTATCGGCCCGGGCGGCATCGGCGTAGGCCTTGGCCCGGATCGGGTTGCCCATCATGCCCTCGAAGTCCCGTTCGGTTTTGGCACCGCGGGTGAAGCCGTCTTTGCCGGGGTTGAACTGCAGCCACGTGATGACCTTGTCTTTCACATCGCAGATGTAGAACATGTAGCCCTTGATCTCGGGGTCGGCGCTGGTCGGGTTCGAGAGGGGGTCGGCGACCCGGACCACGTACCCATCGGCGGTCGACTTTCCATCGGCGGAATTGAACTCGGCAAAACCGCCGGGACCCTGCCACTCGGCGATGGCGGCCGCAACAACCTTTCCATCCTTGTCGACAGTCACGGTGGCTTCACCAATGTAGCCCCCCTGATGGGCGACAAAGTATTTGGTTGCTGACTGGCCGAACGCGAACGCAGCCAAGGTCGCAAATGCGGCGATAAAAAGCAATTTTTTCATGAAAACTCCTTCAAGTCAGAATTGGGCTAAACCCTGGGATCGTCAAGGGGGAATGTTTACTTCAATTAACGAATAGGAATCCATCAAGAACTCATCCTCGGCCCCTGGAACAAGAACCAGATTCGGGTATTCTGGTTCCAGGAGGCTTCCATGAACCTTTGGAAACGCTGTTCTGTTTTTCTGGTCCTCGCCCTCGTCGGCCTGGCCCCCCTCTCCGCCCTCGGCGCGGCGGAGAAAGACTTTTCCCTAACGGTACTGTCGACCAACGACACCCACGGACAACCCCTTCCCTACGCCTTTTCCGGTGTCGTCGAACTCGGCGGGACCGCCTACAACTCCCCGGTGGCCGGAGGGCTGGCCGCCCGGAAGACTTACGTCGACAAGGTGAAGGCTTTGAGCCCCAACACCCTGGTCGTCGACGCCGGTGACGTGAATACGGGCAACATCGTCTCGAACCTTTCCCAGGCCAAGCCCGACATCCTCGGCATGAACCTGGTCGGCTACCAGGCCATGACCCTGGGCAACCATGAATTCGACGTGAGCCAGCAGTCCCTCCAGGACCGCCGGAAGGACGCCGTCTTCCCCCTGCTCAGCGCCAACATCTATTCCAAGGCCACGGGCAAACGGTTGGTGGATCCCTACGCCCTGGTCAAGCTGAAGGACATCACCGTGGCCGTCATCGGCGTCACCACCACCGACACCCCGACGGCCGTCATGCCCGCCAACGTGGCCGACCTGGAATTCCGGGACCCCGCCCCTGAGATCAATGCCTTGGTCAAGGAAATCGGGACCAAGGCCGACTTCGTCGTCGTCCTCAGCCACCTCGGCCTCGACCAGGACGAATTGCTGGCCGCCAAGGTGACCGGCGTCGGGCTGATCATCGGCGGCCATTCCCACACCTACATGAAAGAAGCCCTGGTCGTGAACAACGTCCCGATTTTCCAGGCCTTCACCGGCGGCCTCTTCGTCGGACGGGTCGACATCGTGGTGACCAAGGGCAAGGTGGCTTCGGTGACCGCCGCCCCGGTGGCCATCAACCTTTCGGTCGACTACAAGGACGGGACCACCGCCAAGGGTGAAGTGAAGGAAATCAAGGGCAAGAAGTACGACTTCCCCGGCGGCTACCTCGAGCCCGATCCGGCCGTGGCCGCCGTCCTCCAACCCTTCGCCGACCAGGTGACCAAGGACATGGAGACCGTCATCGCCACCGCCGCCGGCGAGTTCGGCCACACGGTGAAGGGCCTGACCGCCTACCCCCGCCGGGACGATTCGGCCCTCTCGAACCTGCTGACCGACGCCATGCGCCAGGCCACCAGCGAAAAAATCGGAAAAAGCGTCGACGTGTTCCTCCAGAACGGCGGCGGCATCCGGGCCCCCCTGGCCGCCGGTGCGGTGACCAAGAAGAGCATCTACACCGTCCTCCCCTTCGACAACACCATCATGACCGCCAACCTCACCGGGGCCCAGCTCCTTGAGATCTTGGAGAAGAAGGCCCTGGTCACGGCGGTCTTGAACTACGGCGACAAGTTCAGCGGTCCCGACGGCAGCTTCCTCCAGGTTTCCGGGATGACCTACACCCTCGACCTGGCCGCCAAGACCGTCAGCGATGTGAAGGTCGGCGGCCAGCCCCTGGACCCCGCCAAGACCTACCTGATCGCCACCCAGAACTTCATGATGTCGGGCGGCGACGGCTACACCATGCTCAAGGCCGCCACCAACCAGTATTCGACCTCGGTGTTCCAGCGCGACATGGTGATCGACTGGGTGGCCCAAAAGGGAACCCTCGACCCGGCCGCCTACGAAGACAACCGCATCAACTTGGTGAACACCGGCAAGTAACCCGGCCGTTGGACCAGAGACCCCCCATGGAAACGGCCGCCGGCAGACCGCAGGCGGCCGTTTTTTTTCGGCTGCGGGACCGTGAAGGACGGCGCCGAACGATCCTAGTTCTTTTTTGGGGGGGATCGGCTTACATTTGAGGCAATGGCCCCGCTGGTTTTTCGAAAGACGCTGCTCCATGTCTCCCTGAGTCTTTGCCTGATCGTCGGGTTGGGGCTCCTTTTGTGGCCCATCGCCCGGGTGGAAGAGCTCTCCTACCCGGTTGTCCGGCCCCTGGACGGGGTGTTGGCCCTCGCTGGGGACGAACTCTCCCGGGTGGTCTCCCTGGAAGGCACCTGGGCCCAGTATCCCGGCGTCCTCGCCGATCCGGTATCCCTGGTCTCTGATCCGGCCTCTTTCCCGGCCCCCGAAGCCGCCGCGGTTCCCTGGCCCCTCAAGCGGAGTTCCGAAGCCTACCATCCGGAACGGACCCAAGGAACCTACCATCTGAGGATCGGCGGCCTGGTTCCCGGATCGTCCTATGGTCTGTACTGGAAGGAGATCGCCAACGCCTTCCGGGTGTACGCCGACGGGGAGCTCATCGCCGCCCGGGGAGAGGCCGAGACGGACCCCCTTGGTTACCGGGCTGAAGTCGGGCCGAGGACCGGGTTGTTTACGGCCCGGGGATCCGAAGCCGACGTGGTGGTCCACTGGGTCGACAGAACGACGAGTTTGGGCGGCATTTGGCAAAAGGTTTACTTCGGCCCCGCCCAGGACGTTCTGAACCTGCAGTTCCTTGCCGCCCAGCGCGACGTGTTTTTCCTGGCCAGCCTGGCCATGATGGCGCTGTTCCAATGGGTCTTGGCCCTGGTGATCCGGCGCGACCGGGCGCCGTTTTTCCTGGCGGTGTTCTGCACGGCCATCCTGGTGAAGAGTGCCTTTTCCGAGACCATGTTGGGGTTCACCTGGTTCCCCGGCCTTCCCTATGAAGCCGGTATGCTCCTGGCGTACTTCGGGCTGATTTTGCTGGTTCCCGTGTTCCTTGCCTACGTGCGCCACTGTTTTCCCGAAGAAGCGTGGACCGCCGCCGCCGCTTGGTTCTGGCTGCCGGCCGCCGTCGAGGCCGCCTTGGTGCTGCTCACCCCCTTTGAGTGGTACCAGAACAATTTCGTGTGGTACCAGGGTGTCCTGGTGGCCGGCTGTCTTGTGGTCCTGACCACGGGCGTCCGGGCGGCGTTCCGCCGCCGGGAGGGGGCCCATCTGTTCCTCCTCGGGTTCCTGGCCGTTTTTGCGGCGGGCCTCAACGACATTCTTTTTTCCAACCAGCTGATCCAGACCGGGTACCTGCTGAACATGGGTCTGTACTATTTCCTGCTGGCCCAATCGGTCCTGGTGGCCCTGCGGTACCGGGCGGCCCTGACGGGGGTCGAGGAGCTGAGCCGCAACCTGGAGCTGAAGGTGGCCGACCGGACCCGGGAGCTGGCCCAGGAACGGAACACCTTTGAGCAGTGGGCCAAGGAAGACAGCCTGACCGGTCTGTACAACAAGCGTCACCTGAACGAGGTGCTCGACACCGAGTTCGAGGCGTTCCAGCGCTACGGCCACGGGTTTTCCGTGCTCATGGTCGACTTGGACTGGTTCAAACGGGTCAACGACACCCACGGCCATTTGTGCGGCGACCGGATGCTGTCCGAACTGGCGGCCCTGCTGAAGCAGCACCTGCGCAAAACCGATATCTGCGCCCGGTTCGGCGGGGAGGAGTTCGTGGTGGTGATGCGCCACACCCGGCTGGAGGAGGCCCGGCAGGCCGCCGAAAACCTCCGGCAGGCCGTGGAGCATCACCCGTTCGAGGCCGACGGTGTCCGGCTCGGCATGACCATCAGCGTCGGGGCCGCCGAGATCTCGGCCGAAACCCCCAACGAAGCGGCCCTGATCAAACGGGCCGACGAGGCCCTCTACCTGGCCAAGGCCACGGGCCGGAACCGGGTCGTCTGCCTATAGAAGCCAGTCCCCCGAGGCCACGGACACCACGCTTCCTCCTACCCGGATTTTGCGCCGTCCGCCCTCCCTCGAGGCTTCCAGTTGAAGCCGGGACGGACGGCCCATCTGGTCTCCCTGGCTTTCGGTCACCCTGAGGTCGCCGGGACCGAAGACCCCGTGCTCGGCCAGGTAGCCGGCCAAGGATCCCGCAGCGCTGCCCGTGGCCGGGTCTTCGTAGTACCCTGCGTCGTCGACAAACACCCGGACCGAGAGGCCGCAGGCGGGATCGACGGACCCGAGGGCGAAGGCCGCCAGGTTTCCGGGGCCGACTTCGATGAGCCAGCGCTCATAGGCGTGATGGTCCACCCGGCAGCGGTCCAGGGCACCCCGGTCCCTCAGGGGCAGGACGAGGCAGGGCAGGCCGGTGGATGCGTACTGAACCGGAAGTTCGGGAGCCAGGTCGGCAGCCTCCAGGCCCAGGAGGGCGGCGGCCCGGGACCGGTCCGGGATCTCCGTTCCGAGGACGGCGGGGTTCTGGGTCATGACCCACCGGGTTCCCTCCCGGTCCACGGGGATGGGGCCGACTCCCAGGGCCAGGACCAAATGGTCGGCCCCGGGGGCCAGGTGACGGCTGATGACGTCGGCGGTTCCCAGGGTCGGGTGGCCGGCAAAGGGAATCTCCTTGTCCGGGGTGAAGATCCTGACCTTCCATCGGCCGGCCGCATCGGGGACCGGGTCGACAAAGGTGGTTTCGCTGAACCCCACTTCCCGGGCGATGGCTTGGCGCCGGGCGTCGGTCAGCCCGCCTTCCTCGAAGAAAACCGCGAGGGGGTTGCCCGTGAGGGGCTGGTCGGTGAAGACGTCGACGTAATGAAATCGCATGGGGTTCCTCCCAGGGCTTCGAGAATCCAGCCCGATCCGTTCAGTTCCAGGGTTGTGCCGGCTCCGACGATCCAGTCTTCGGCCAGGCCGCTCCGGGTGACCCAAAGGGTGCCTGACCGTACCGTCAGGAACCTGTCATTCCGGGACGGCTTCCAAGGGTTTTGGGGATCCAGTGTCATGGTGCACCTCCAGAACCAAGTTAGCAAGGACCCGGGAAGTCCGACAGAACCAGGAGGGACGATTTCTGAGGGTTACAGTCAGGGAAAACCTTGAGGTTCGACCCACTGTGTCCTTCCGGCGGCGGCCCGACTGTGTCTGGTCGTTCGGCGGCCAGTGAGGTACCTTGAAACGACCATGAAACCCACGCTGTACGGCGAGGTCGCCGACCGAGTCCTCTCACTCATCGAGTCGGGCACCTTCCGGGCCGGAGACAAGCTGCCGTCGATCCGTTCCCTCTCGGGCCGGCTCGAGGTAAGCGTCAACACCGTCAAGGAAGCCTACGGCCTCCTGGAGACCCAACGGTTCCTCGAAGCCCGGCCCCAATCGGGCTACTACGTGCGCCGGGGCGTTCCGCCCCTGCCCAAGCCCGCGGTGGAGCCGGGGCCCAAACCCTCCCTAGACCCCCGGGAGGTGGGCATGTGCCGGGTCTATGGCGAGGTCACCCGGGATGGGCGCAGCGTCCCTGGGGCCAGCCTGGCCATCGCCCTGGTCGACCCCGGACTGCTCCCCGCCGCCAAACTGAACAGTGCCTTCCAGACGGCCTGGAAAACCCTGGGGCGGTCGATGACCGACTATCTCCACTCGCCGGGACTTCTCCTGCTCCGGGAGCAGATTGCCCAGGAATCCCTCCAGGCCGGCATGACCGTGTCACCCGACGACATCATCATCACCTCGGGGACCAGCGAAGCCCTGACCCTGGCCATTTTGGCCCTGGTCAAACCCGGGGAAACCATCGCGGTGGAGACCCCCACGTATTTCTCGTTCTTGAGTTTGCTCCGG
The DNA here is from genome assembly GCA_032358315.1 of Ophiocytium majus. Taxonomy (NCBI): domain Eukaryota; class Xanthophyceae; order Mischococcales; family Ophiocytiaceae; genus Ophiocytium; species Ophiocytium majus. The sequence continues at coordinate 63,634 of JAULBY010030228.1, forward strand.
GAATTGGGCATCCGGGTCCTCGAGGTCCCCACCAGTCCCGACGAAGGCGTCAACCTCGACATCCTGGGCTGGGCCTTCGACACCCATGTGGTGAAGGCCTTTGTCACCATCCCCAACTTCAACAACCCCCTGGGGTTCCGGATGACCGACGAGAAGAAGAAGGCCCTGGTGGAGCTCTGCCGCGCCAAGGGCGTTCCCCTGATCGAAGACGACATCTACGGCGACCTGCCGTTCTCCGGCCCCCGGCCCCGGACCTGCCAGAGTTTTGACACCGACGGCAACGTGCTGCTGGTGTCGGGGTGCTCGAAGACCCTGGCGGCCGGGTACCGGATCGGCTGGACCATCCCGGGCCGGTGGTACGCCCAAATCGACAAGTTGAAAAGCCTGACCTCGGTGGCCACCGCCACTCCCACCCAATGGGCTGTGGGACGGTTCCTGGAATCCGGCGGCTACCAGCGGCATCTGAGGGTGCTTCGCCAGCGTCTGGCCGACCAAGTGGGGGCCATGGCCGAAACCGTGGCCCGGAGCTTCCCGGATGGGACCCGGGTGAGCCGTCCAGCGGGCGGTTTTGTGCTCTGGGTGGAACTGCCCGGGGACCCCGATACGCCCCGGCTGTACGACAGGGCCCTGGCCGAGGGCATCGTGTTCAGCCCCGGGGAAATCTTCTCGGCTTCGGGCCGGTTCCGCAACGCCCTGAGGCTCAGCGCCGGATCGTGGAACCCCGGGGTGGCCGCGGCCGTCGAACGCCTGGGCCGGCTGGCCTGCGAAGCGGTCTGAAACTCAGTCCCAGCGGTAGTCTCCCAAGACCGGGTGGTGGTCCGAAGGCCAGTGACCTTCCCATTGCCGCTGGAGGGCTCCGCCTCCCATCCACCGGAGCGCCGGGCTGGTGAACAGGTGGTCGATGGCCGGGTAGAGGTGCAATCCCCAAAAAAAGTGAAAGCTCGGGGTGTCGGCCGGGGCCCGGACCAGGCCGGCCTCGGTAAGCACTGCCAGCTTCGGGTCGTTGCCGAACTGGTTGAAGTCCCCTCCCAGAAGGACGGGAACCCCGGGGTGGGCCCGGCCGAGGATCCGGTCGCGGATCAGGGGCATGCCCCGGCGCTGGTTGGTGTCGCTGAAGGCCTCGGGGTGGGTGTTGTACACATACAGCCGCCGGGCCGTGCTCCGTTCTTCCAGGAGAACCCAGCTGGTGAACGACGGCCAGCTTCCCGTCCAGGTTTTGGCGTAGGCCACGTCGGGGGTGGCCGAGAAAAAGAACCAGCCTTGGTCGACCAGCCGGAACCGGCTCGACCGAAAAAACACGGGCTGGGTGATGGGAAAGACCGAGGCGTCGGCCGCGTCGGCCCCGGCCGTGTACCCGGGGACGGTTTGGAGCACCCAGTCCCGCTGGTCGTTGCGGCTGGTGTTGTCCCGGCCTTGGAAGGTCTCCATTTCTTGAAAGAGGATGAGGTCGGGGTCCAGCTCCTTCAGGGCCGCGGTGACCGCTATCCGGCGGTGGACCCAGTCGGTCGAGTCCCGGTCGGGGACGTAATAGTGGACGTTGAGGCTGACGACCCGGAGGTCCGGGGCCGCAGACACGGGCACGGCCGTGAGGACGGCCAGTAGAAGGAACCAACGCATCACGAAACCCTCTGCGAAAGTCCCTGGACAAGCCGGGCCTCCAGGGCAGGCACCCCGTCGATGCCGACCCATTCCCCGGGGCCGAGGACCCGGGTCCAATCCTTCCCCTCGACGACCCAGACCGACGGCGATTCCAGGTCTCGGTCCGGGTAGGCCCGCCGGAACTCGTCCCGGTGGAGAAACTGCTTCTCCCCGGGCAGCCGCCCCAGGGCAGCCTCCCACTCGTCCTTTTTGCCGAAGACCCCGTAGGTGACCCGGCATAGGTCGCAGGAATAGGTGCCCGGAGAGACCAGCTTGTGGGCCCAATCCAGGGCCGTGTTGACCCGTCCCGAATCGGCGGCATAAACGAACACCCAAGTCATTTCAGGCCTCCCCGGACGGCCCACAGTACCCGATGGCCTGCCGAAACCAGCACCAGGACCGCCCCGGCGCCGAACAGCCAGACCAGGCCTCCGGTCCAGAGGAAACACGCACCGTAGAGGACGATGGTCTCCAGGCCCTCCATCAATCCCCGGGGCATGGCCAGGGTGGTGAGCCTTCCGGGGTCGGAGTGGCGACGTTCTTCCAGGGCCGACAGGGCCAGCCAGCTGACGGCGTTCACGTAGAATGACCCCAAAAGGAAGGCGCAGGCTGCCCAGACGGCGGTGTCGGCCGCGGCCCAGGCCAGACCCAGGGGCACCGCGGCGTAGACGGCGAAGTCGGCCACCAGGTCGAGGTAACCGCCCCGTTCCGACGACTTGCCGAAGGTCCGGGCCACCAGACCGTCGAGGCCGTCGAGAATCCGGTTCAGGACCCAGAGACCCGGGGCCGCCGCCGTCCAACCCAAGGCGGCCGCCCCGGCGCACGCCAAACCCGCAGCCAGGCCGGCGGCCGTCAAAGCCGTCGGTGAAACGGGAGCCAGGACGTTCACCAGGGGGCCCAGGAGCTTGTCCTTGGTTTTTCTCAGCGCGGTGTCAAACATGGAAGCCTCCTCGGCCCCGGGCTAAGCCCAGCCTTGCCGTCCGTCTTCCGGCCCAGCGGTCCGTGGCGGCCCAAAGGACCAAGGGTACCGAAAGGAACACCAATACCCCCAGGGACCCGACGGCCCGGTCGCTGGACAGCAGGAACGGATACAGAAACAAAGGATACGTCGAAACCGCCCCGCCGCCCACCAAGAAGGCCACCAGCCAATCCGACCAGGCGGCCAGGAAGGCCAGGGTGGTTCCCAGGACCGCCGACGGCAGGAGGAGGGGCGCTTCGACGGTCCAGAAGACCCGGCGGGGGGAGGCGCCCAGGTTGAGGGCGCAGTCGGTGAGGCCGGCCGGGAACAGCCGGTAGCCTTCCAGGAGGGACCGGAGCGCGTAGGGGAAGGTGACGGCCGACAGGGCGAGGACCACGGCTGCCGGAGTATCGGCCAGACCAACCCGGCCGAGGAGGCCCTGGAGCCCCCAAAGGTAGGCCAGGGGGGGCATCAGGGCCGGGAGCAGCAGGAACGCCTCGACCACGGGCCGCGGGCGCCGGGCCAGGGACCGGGCGGCGGGCACCGACACGGCCAGGGCCAGGAGGGCGGCCGCCCCGGCCACCCCCAGGCTGACGGCCAGGGAACCCGCCAAGGCCGACCCCTGCCGGGCGAACACGGTGAACGAGCGGAGCGACCAAGTGCGGGGCAGAAGGTCGGGCCACACCCAGGGGCCGGCCAGGGCCGCGGCGGCCAGGAGCGCGAGGGGAAGCACCCAGGCCAGGAGCCGGAGGACCGTCACGGGAGCCTCTTCTCCAGCCTCAAGACCACCCAGGCCGCCAAGGCCGAGACCGCGGCCAGGACGGTGAGGGCGGCCGCGGCCACGGACCGGTCGAAGGCCGTGCCGTGGTCCCGGGCGTCGAGGACCATCAGGCTGAGGGCCTGGTGATCCGAAGGACCCAGGAGGAAGGGCAGTTCCCAGGCGCCCAGGGAGTAGAGGAACACGATGAGGCCGGCCACGGCGGCCGAAGGGACCACCACGGGGGCCAGGACTTCGCGGAAGGTCTGCCAGGGGCCGGCCCCCAGCATCCTCGCCGTGGGGACCAGCCGGGGATCGAGGCGGTCCAGGGTTCCCCTCACCCAAAGGACCACGAAGGCCGTCTCCTTGAGGACGGCGGCGGCCACGATGCCCGCCCCGGTGGACGACCGGACGGGAGAGGGAAGGGGCAATCCCCCGGTCAACGGTGCCAGGAGGGCCGCCAGGACCCCGGTGGGACCCAGGACCAGGATCACCAGGAACCCCACGGTGGCCGGCGGCAGGGCCAGCCACAACCGGGACGCCCGGGGCCGGGTGGGTGGCGAAGCCTCCCCGGCGTTCTTCAGCCAGAGGGCCAGGACCGTGCCGGCGGCCGCGGCGCCTAGGGCCGAGACCAGGGAGTAGGTCAGGGTGAACAGGCCCGTGGATACCAGGGGCGGGGCGGCCAGGGCCGTCCAGGCGGCGGGGTCGGCCCCCAGGAGCATCGTATGGACCAGCCCCGACCCGAAAAGGCCGAACAAGGCGAGGGCAGGGATCAGGGCGCGGATCGCAGCACCCGTTCGCGCCACAGGGTTTCGAGCCGGGCAACCACCTCGGCCGAGGGTTCGGGCCGGGCGGCTTTGGCTAGCACGTCGAGGGGTACGGTGGCCGGCCCCAGGTCGAGGGCGGCGAAGGCTTTCCGGTCGTCGTCGTTCAGCCGGGCCGGGTCGAGGACGGTGAAGTCGCCCCAGTTTTCGGCCCGGTTCTTGGAGAGCTGCAGCTCGGGCGAAAGGAGCAGGTCGGCCAGGGCCAGGGCTCCGTCGGGGTTGGGGGCGTTGAACGGCACGGCGACAAAGTGGGTGTTGGCCAGGGACACGTCGAGGACGAACGACCGGACGGTGGCCGGGTACAAACCCTCGTTGATTTTGTTCTGGGCGTGGGCCTGGGTGTAGGTGACGTTGAAATCCACCTCGCCCCGGGCCAAAAGCTGGTCAAGTTCGGCCGACGACTTCGGGTAGGCCTTGCCCTGGTTCCAGAGGAAGGGTTTCACATCGTTCAGCCAGTCAACCAGGGCCTCGTCATTTTCCCCCAGGGCTACCCAGGTTTGGCGGAGGAAAGCCGACCCCGTGAATTCCGGCGGCTCGGGGTAGGTGAACCGGCCGGGGTGGGCCTGGATCCAGGCCTTCAGCTCTGCCAGGGTTTCCGGCGGCTGGGGCACCCGGGCCGTGTCGGTCTCAAACACCAGTTGGGCCCGGCCCCAGGGGCTCTCGTACCCGTCGGTGGGCGTGCCGAAGTCAGTGGCCGCCGCAGCGGGGTCCACGTAGGCCGCGAAGTTCTTGAGCTTGGGGGTGATGGGGCCGGCCAGCAGTCCCGCCGCCTTGGCCTTCTGGAAATTCTCACCATTGATCCAGACCAGGTCGATGGACCCCGGCGACCGGCCCTGTTCCTTTTCCACCGAGAGCTTGTCGAGGAACGCCGAGGCGTCCATGGGAACCCGGACCAGGTCGGCGCCGGTCTTGGCCTTCAAGGCCGGGGCCACGGTTTCGTCGAGCCAACGGTTGATGGTCTCGCTGCCGCCCCAGTGGTAGAACCGGACGGTGGTCGGGGAAGTACAAGCGGTCGCGACGAGGGCGAGTCCGGCGGCGGCAAAAAGGCGAAGAAGGGTCATAGCGGCTCCTGAAGGTTGAGGGTCTGATAAGTCAAGTTGACCGGTGTGCCGGGGGAAGGCGGGGGATCGGTGCCGAGGACGGTCACGGCGGCTCCCCGCCATTGGACCAGGGTCCGGAACCCCTGGCCGGTCCATTCGCTCGAAACGATGCGGCCCCGACCTTGGTCTGTTACCGTCCACCGGGCTTCGGAGGCCCGGAAGGCCACCGGTTCCCCGTCGGCGGCGGGGACGAGGTTCACCTCACCGGTGAACCGGGCCGTTTCCAGGTCGGCGGGCCGGAGCCGGAAGTCCTCGGCCGTCCCTTCCTGGACCAGGCGGCCGGCCCTGAGGTAGGCGATCCGGTCGGCGACGGCGAAGGCTTCTTCCTGGCCGTGGGTCACCAGCATCACGGTGAGGCCCCGTTCCTGCTGCAGGGTCCGGACAAACCGGGCCGTTTCCAGCCTCAGGCCCCGGTCGAGGTTGGCGAACGGTTCATCGAGGAGCAGGATGGCGGGTTCGGCGGCCAGGGCCCGGGCCAGGGCGACCCGCTGCTGTTGGCCGGCCGACAGGTCCGAGGGCCAGGCCCGGGCCTTGTCGCCGAGGCCCAGGCTTTCGAGCAAGTCCAGGGCCTTCAGCTCGGCCTCGGCCTTGTTCCGGTGCCGGGCCCGGGGCCCGAAGGTGACGTTGTCCAGCACCGTCAGGTGGGGGAAGAGGAGGTTGTCTTGGAACACCAACACCGCCGGGGGCTTTCCGGCCGGCCGGGGCTCAAAACCAACCGTGCCGCCGTCGGGCTTCACCAGGCCGGCGACGATCTTCAACAGCGTCGTTTTCCCCGACCCCGACGGGCCGGTCAACGCCGTCAGGGTGCCCGGTTCGACGGTGAGGCTGACCCGTTCGAGGGCGGGTTTTTCATAGACTTTGGTGACTTCGGTCAGGGTCAGGCGGGCCATGGCCGGCAGTTTATCCCCGGGCCTTCCGTTCTTGGAAGAGGGACCGCAGCAGAACGCCCAGGGCCGCCAGGGCGAAGACCACCAGAAGGCCGGTGACGAAGGCCTGGGCTCCGCCGGTGAGCTGTTCCCCGGCGTAGGAGTAAATGAGGGTGGCGGGGAGCTGGCCCAGACCGGTGGCCACCAGGAACGCCAGCCAGCGCATGGGGGTGAGGCCCGCTGCGTAGCTCACGATGTCGAAGCTGATGAAGGGCAGCAACCGGGCCACCAGCACCGAGTTGGACCCGTGTTTTTCGAAGAACCGGTCCACCGCCGTCAACGCCGTTTTCGAGGTCAGTTTGGCCACCGCATCCCGGCCGTACCACCGGGCGATGCCGAAGCACAGGGCGGCCCCCGCCATGGCGCTGGTCCACGAGAGCAGCGATCCCCAGCCCCAGCCCCAGAGGGCCGCGTTGGCAAAGGTCAGCAGGAAGGCGGGAAGGGGCGCCACGACGGATTGCAGGATCATCAGCAGGAAGGACACCACCGGGCCCCAGACGCCGAAGGAACGGATGTAGTCCTTCACGGGTTCCAGGTCGAGCCGGGAAAGGACCGAGACGGCGGCCCCCACGGTATCGCGGACGGAGGGAAGGAGGAACAGCAGTCCGACGGCCAAGACGGGAAGTCCGAGGACCAGGAGTTTTTTCAGCCAGGGCTTCATGCGGGAATCCTTTTTTGGGCGGCGACCCAATAGGCCGCGCCGGTGAGACTGTAAACGGAGACCGAGACGGCGAACAAGACCGACACCGTTAGGGCGGCCGCCGCGGTCACACCGTAGGGGGCCAGAAGGACGATGAACGCCCCTTCCCGCAGCCCGTAGCCGTTGAGACCGAGGGGAACCATGGCGAGAACCGAGGCGGCGCTGGTGATGAAAACCACGTCGGCGAACCCGGTAAACGGGAGTCCGAGGCCGGCCGCCGCGGCGCCCACCACCCAGGCGACAAAGGCCTGGAACACGAAAGACAGGCCGAAACTCACGGCCAGCGCTCCGGGGGCCTTCCTCAGGGTAGCCGCCGAAGCCGAAAACTCCACCAGGAACCGGGAGATCTTTCCCTGGCCCGAACGGACTCCCTTCGGGAGCCAGCCGGACACCAGCAGACCGGTGAGGGCCAGTCCGGCCAGGGCCACGGCGCCCAGGAGTCCCAGGGCCAGACCGTGGGGATGGGCCGAAACCAGGCCGGCACCCAATCCTAACAGGCCCAGGGACGCGGTGGCCAGGGTCCGCTCCACCACCACGCTGGCCGAGACCGCCGGGGTGTTTCCGGTTTCCTTGCCCAGGAGGAGGATCCTCACCCCGTCGCCGCCGATGCTCGACGGCAGAAAGTTGTTGAAGAACAGCGCTGTTGAATAGGCTCCGAAGAGCCGGCCAGGCCGGGCTTCCAGCCCTTGGGCCTTCAACAAGACCCCCCACTTGGCGGCGCTGACCGCCACCGAGGCGGCGATCAGCACCAGGAGCACCGGAGCCCAGACCCAGGAGAAGCCGGCCGCCGCCGCGAGGATCTTGCCGAGATCGGCGAAGAGGACGAGCAGGACCAGGAGGGCGAGGGAAACACCGACCTTGACCAGGGTTCCCCAGGGAAAGGGCTTCTTGCTCATCAGGGGTTCTCGATGACCTGGTTGGTCCCGGCCCACTCGCTGAACGAGGCGTCGTAATTCCGGGCCTTGTCGAAGCCCGAGGCCCGCAGGGCGATCGTGGCAAACCCGGAACGGATGCCCCCGGTGCAATAGGCCACGATGAGGTCGTCGGTCTTGTAGCCGGTTTCGGCCAAGACCTGGGCCCGGATTTCCTCGGGGGTCTTCACGGTGCCGTCGGCGTGGTAGAGGTCCTTGAACCAGATGTTCTTCGACCCGGGGATCCGGCCGTTCTTCTTCTCGCCGTAGTTCTTCTTGGCCAGGTATTCGTCCTTTTCCCGGACGTCGAAGACCTTGAGGCTCGACAGATTCTGGGCCAGGTAGTCGGTGCTCGAGAACAGGCTCCAGTCGGCTTCGGGCTCAGCCAGCTTCACCGGGGTAACCTTGGGGGCGTCGGTGGTCACCTTGCCGCCGGCCTTCTTCCAAGCCGTCAGTCCGCCGTTGAGGGCGAAGCTGTTCTTCAGACCGAACACCCGCAGTTCCCAGAGGTTGCGGCCCTCTTCTCCCCAGCCGGCCAGGGGGTCGTTGTAGACAACGACGGTCTTCTTGCCGTCGATACCGACGTCGCCGAGGATTTTCGCCAGTTTTTCGGCGGGGAGGATCACGGACCAACCCACTTCACCTTGCTTGACGGCCACGTTGGACAGTTGGGTCCAGTGGAGGTTTACGGCATTGGGGAGGTGGCCTTTGTCGTAGTCGGCCTTGGACCGGGCGTCGAGGAAGACGACCTTATCGGCGTTGGCCAGGGCCCATTCCACGGAAACGAAGTATGAGTCGAAGCGCTTTTGGTCTTCGGCCGAGACCTTGGCCTGGGCGAAGCCCGAGGCGGCGGCCAGCACAAAGGCGGCCGCGGCGGCAAAACGGAACAATGATCTCACAGAATTCTCCTTAACTCTTCACTTTCTTTTTGAGGGCGGCGACGCCGCCCCCGACCCAGAGGGCCTTTTTCTTACCTTGGGAATCGATCTGCAGGAACACGTCCTGCAGGGGGATGCCGTACTTCACCCGCAGGTCGTCGGCGTTGTCGAAGTCGACCAGGACCAGGGTGACGTCTGCCGGCACTTCAGCGGTCTTCAACCGCAGTTCAGCCAGGTCGGCGGCGCAGAGCTCGCACCAGTCGGCGGCGAAGAAGTAGACCACCCTTCTGGTTTTGGCCAAGTCCAACGCGGCTTGCTCGGTGGTGAAGTTCACCACCGCCGGCGCCAGGCCTTTGACGTCAAAGAAAGGGTTTTCTTCGGCCGCCACCGCCACCGCCGCTGCGGCAAGGATCAGGGTCGCGGTCAAAAAGAAGCGGTTCATCGCTGGTCTCCTGTCTCGAGGGGAGTATCGGTCCGGTTGCCCCACTCTTCCCAGGAACCGTCGTAGTTCCGGGACCCGGCGATGCCGGCCTTCCGGAGGGCGAACAGGGCGTGGGCCGCCCGGACCCCCGACTGGCAGTAGGTGATCACCTCGGTCCGGGGACCGATGCCGAGTCCCTGGAACTCGGCCGCCAGGTCCTCGGCTGTCCGGAACCGGAGACCATCGGGTCCCAGGGCCTTCTTCCATTCCCAGGCCACGGCACCGGGGATCCGGCCGGCCCGTTTCGACCGGCGGTCCTTGCCGCTGAACTCTTCGGGGGTCCGGGTGTCGAGGAGGACGGTGGAGGCGGGCCGGTTCTGCACCTCGGCCAGGGTGGCGTAGAGCTCATGCCGCCACTTCACTTCGACGGTCGTCGGGACCGCCTGGGGGCCGACGCCGAGGGCCACCGGGAATCCGGCTTTTTTCCAGGCCGCCAGGCCGCCTTCCAAAAGGACGACCTTGGACCAGCCGGCCACGGCCAGGGCCCAGGCCAGACGGGAAGCGTAGAGCCCGTTGCCGCCGTCGTAGACCAAGGCCGGCCGGGCAGGGTCGAACCCTTCGGCGCCGAGGGTCCGGCCGAGCTGGGGGGCAGACGGCACCATGCCCGCCACGCCGTCCACTTCAGTCCAGACCAGGGACTTGTCCGCATGGGCGGCCCCGGGAAGGTGTCCGGCCAGGTACTCGAGGCCGAGCCGGGCGTAGTCGAAGACCTGAAAGTTCTCGGTCCAGCCGTCTTTCCAGACGTCGGCGGGCGACAGAAGAAGGGGGAACCCCGATGTCTTGCTCAACTTGACTACCTCACTTGAGATACCTATAATTCGTCCTAGTCATGTTTGTCAATGGGGTATTGTATGATTGTGTTATGGTTGTATGCGTGGTTGGCCGGGGTGGCCACGGTGGTCTCTCCCTGCGCCCTTCCCCTGCTTCCGGTTCTTCTGTCTGGTTCGGCAGGCGGACCCTGGAGGCCCTGGGGCATTGTTGCCGGGTTCACCTTGGGCTTTCTGGCGTTTGCCCTGGGCCTCACCTGGCTCCTCCAAAGCGCAGGCCTTCCCCCGGATGTCCTCCGTTGGGCCGCCGGCGCCCTCCTGGTCCTCTTCGGCCTGGTCACCGCGGTTCCCGCCCTCCAGCACCGGTTCCAGGCCTGGGCGTCGCCGTGGACGGTCCGGCGGAAACGGGTGGTCCTTCCCCGGGAAAAGGCGGGCGGGTTCGGTTCCGGGGTGTTGGTCGGGCTGGGCCTCGGGCTGGCCTGGACGCCCTGCGTGGGCCCCATCATGGCGTCGGTGCTCACCTTGTCGCTGACTCAGACGGTGACAACGGCCTCGTTCACCGTGGCCTTGGCGTTCTCTCTGGGGACGGCGACGGCTTTCTTGGCTGCCATGGCCGGGGGACAGCAGCTGCTCAGGCGCGTCCCTTGGCTCCTGCGTCATTTGGAAACCATCCAAAGGGTGTTCGGGGGGCTCATGGTGGCCGCCGGCGTGGCCGTCCTGGCCGGCTGGGACCGGGACCTGGGGGCTTGGATTCTCCGGACGTTCCCGGGTTACGGTCAGGGCCTGACGGCTTGGGAGCAGAACCCTTCTATTTTAGACTTGGTCCAGACCTTGGAGCCCTGAGCCGGGTAGGGTATGCTCTGTTCTTTGGAGGCTTCTATGGAACCTGTTTTGGCGATTGTCCACTATCTGATGATCTTCTCCACCGTCGCACTGCTCGTCGGTGAGTTTGTCCTTCTTCGGCTGGAAGCCACCGGCCCGGGGATCAAGCTTCTGAGCACCGTCGACCTGCTCTACGGCATCTTCGCCCTGCTCCTGGTGACCTCGGGCCTGATGCGGGTGTTCTTGGGTGACATCGCTCCCGCCGTCTGGGGCGCCAGCCACGCCTTCTGGACGAAGATGGGCCTGTTCCTGGTCATCGGCGTCCTGTCGGTGTTCCCGTCCCTGCGTTACCTCAACTGGAAGAAGGCTTTCGCCGCCGATGGCTCCCTGCCCGACGCCGCCGCCCGCAAAAAGGCCTCGCTGTTCGTCCACATCCAGCTCGGCCTCTTCGTCCTCATCCCCATCATGGCCGTCCTCATGGTAGAAGCCGCCGAAGAGTGATTTCAGGTTAGGGAGCCAAGGGACCCTCGGGGCCCCATAGCGCCGGCCGGCCTGACGCTTGGCTGCGTTTCAGGTCGGCGAGGGTGCCTTTCACGGCCCGGGCCACCGCCCGTTCAAAGGGCAGTCCTTTCAGCAGAAAGGCCAGGAGCCGGGCGGCCAGGGCATCGCCGGTTCCGGGGATGCCCTTCCCCAGCCGGCGGTGGGCTACGGTGCCCGACCGGCCGGTTTCGGCGTCGTACCAGGCCACCCCGGTGGTGTCGGGCCGCCCGGCGAACGGGGCGCTGGTCACCACAATCTTCGAGGGTCCCAGGGCCGCCAGGGCCTTGGTCCACCGCAAAACTTCATCGGCGGTTTCCGGAACCTTCGCCGGGTCTTCTCCGAGGAGGAGGGCCGCTTCGGTCAAGTTCGGGGTGAGGACGTCGGCCCGGGCTGCCAGGCTCCGGAACGCCGGCACGTAGTCCTCATGGAACAACCCATAGCGCTTCCCGTTGTCCCCGAGGATGGGATCGACCAAAACCAGGCCTCCGCCGGCTTTCACCGCGTCGGCAATGGGGGCCAGGAGGGCGAATTGGTCCCGGTGGCCGACGAAGCCGAAGGCCGCTCCGGCAAACTGAAGACCGAGGCCCGACAGGTGGGCCCAGGCTTTCTCCAAATAGACAGTCTGGGGTTCGAGGACGAAGCCGGGGTAGGCCCCATGGGTCGACAGCAGGGCGGTGGGCAGACAGCAGGCCTGGAACCCGGCTGCCTCCACCAGGGGGGCCGCCGAAGCCAGGGCCACCCGGCCCCAGGTGGGAAGGTCGCTGATCAAAAGGACGGCGGGCTGGGGGCGGGAGGGTTTCATCGACGGTCAGTGTATCAGATCCCGCCCATCTGGTCGGCGCCCAGGTAGGCATCGCGGATCCGCGGGTTGTCCCGGAGTTCCGCCGCGGTGCCGTCGAGGACCATGCGGCCGTTCTGGAGCACGTACCCCCGGTCGGCCAGTTCCAGTGCCAGGTGGGCGTTCTGCTCCACCAGGAAGAAGGCCGTGCCCCGGCCCCGGAGGGTTCCCACCAGGTCCCAGATCCGTTCCACCCACAGGGGCGAAAGGCCCATGGTCGGTTCGTCCATACAGATCAGCCGGGGCTTCCCCATGAGGGCCCGGGCCAGGGCGGCCATCTGCTGTTCTCCGCCCGACAGGGTGCCGGCGGCCTGGCCGAACCTCTCTTTCAACCGGGGAAACAGCTCCAGAATTTCCTCCCGGTCCCGGAGCACCTGGGCCCGGTCTGTCCTGACGAAGGCCCCCATGAGCAGGTTTTCCCCCACGGTCATTTCGCCGAACAGACGCCGGGCTTCAGGAACGGAGGCCAGGCCCCGGCGGATCCGGTCGGGGGTTTCCACGCCCTTCCAGGAGGCTCCTTCCCAAAGGACTTCGCCGGCCCGGGGGGCCAGGAGTCCCAGGATCACCTTCATGGCCGTGGATTTTCCCGAGGCGTTGCCGCCCAGGAGGCAGACGATCTCCCCGGCCCCCACCTGAAGGTTCAGGCCGTAGTGGACCTGGACGGCGCCGTAGAACGTGTCGATGCCAGACAACGCGAGGAGGGGGGCTTCAGGTGCCATGGGAGTCTCCTCGGCGGGTACCCAGGTAGGCGGCGATGACCCGGGGGTCCCGGGGGATGTCGAGGGGGGGGCCCTCGGCGAGGACGGCGCCGTGGTCCAAGACCATGACCCGGGCGGCCAGGGGGAGGATGAGGGGCAGTTTGTGCTCGATGACCACCATGGCCTGACCCCTGGTCTTGAGGGTCTTGAGGAACTCCAGGATTTCCAGGGTTTCCGCCGGGTTCATCCCTGCCGTCGGCTCGTCGAGGAGCAGGACCCGGGGCCGGGCGGCCAGGGCCCGGGCGATTTCCAGGCGCCGGCGGTTGGCATAACTGAACCGGTAGGCGGGTTCGTCGGCCCGGGGGGCCAACCGGTCGCCGAAGGGTTCCAGGAGGGCCAGGGTCTGGGCTTTTAGCAAAGGAGGATCCCGAAAAAGGTCGAGCCACCGCCGGTGCGGCTCGGTCCCCACCAAGAGGTTGTCGGACACCGAAAGGTTGGCGAACGTCCGGCCATGCTGGAAGGTCCGGACGATGCCGGCCCGGGCCCGGCGCCAGTCCGGCCACCGGGTGATGTCCCGGCCGCCGAAGAGCACCCGGCCCTGGTCGGGGGCCAAGGTTCCGGCCAGAAGGTTGAACAGGGTGGTTTTGCCCGCGCCGTTGGGGCCGATGAGGCCCAGGACCTCGCCCTCTTGGAGCGCCAGGTCCACCCCGTCCACGGCGGTAACCCCGCCGAAGTGTTTTGTGAGCCCGCGGGTCTCGAGCACCGTCATAGCGACCCTAGGGCGCCTTGGGGGCGCCAACGCAACGCTGCCAACAGAAGGAGGCCGTAGACCAGGGGGCGGAATTCCGCAACGGGTCGGAGGATTTCGGGGAGGGCTGACAGGGTGACCGCCCCCAGGACGGCGCCCCCGACGTTCCCCAGGCCGCCGGCGATCACCATGGTGAGTCCCAGGATGGACAGCGGGGAGTTGAAGGTCTCGTGGCTGATGTAGGAGTACAGATGGGCCGACAGGGCCCCGGCCCAGCCGGCGAAGAACGCCGCCAGGGCAAAGGCCCCGGCCTTGTACAGCCCGGGCCGAACCCCCAGGGCCACCGCCGCCGTCTCGTCTTCCCTCAGGGCCCGGAGGGTGCGGCCGGCGGGGGCCCGGATCACCAGGGCGATGACCCCGGCACCGACGGCCAAGACGGCCAGGGTCAGCCAGTAGTAGCCGGCGGTGGTGTTGACGGCGGCCCCCAGCACCGTGGGAACGGGGATGCCGGCCAGCCCCATGGCTCCCCCGGTCACCGCGTCGGCATTCAGGATGGTCTGGTTCACGATTTCCCCCAGGGCCAGGGTGGCGATGCTGAGGTAGTGGCCCTTGAGCCGGAGGGCCGGCGACGCCAGGAGGGTTCCCAGCACGGCGGCGGCCAGGCCGGAGACGAGGAAGGCGGCCTCGAAGGTCCATCCGAACCTGAGGGTCAGCAGACCCGAGGTGTAGGCGCCGATGGCCATCAGTCCCGCGTGGCCCAGCGACATGATGCCGGTGGTCCCGGCCAGCAGGGTGAGGCTGACGGCGAAGAGGGCCAGGATCCAGCCGTTGGTCAGCACCTGGAGAACGTAGGCGTTGGGGAACAAGAGGGGAAACACGGCCGCCAGGGCGAACAGGCCGACCACCGTCGGAAAGGGGAGCTGGAGGGCCTTCCCCGCCGGGAGAAAGGTCCCGGTCAGGGGTTCCGGGGGCAGGGACTTTTTCCTGCCGGAAAAGAGGCCCTGGGGCCGGAGCACCAGGGCCGCCAGCAGAAGGGCGAAGGCCACGAGGCTCCGGGCCGAGGACCCGAAGGCGGCGACGCCCAGGCTCTCGGTGACCCCCAGGACCAGGCCGCCGGCCATGGCCCCGGGGACGCTGCCCAACCCCCCCAGCACGCAGGCCGTGAACCCCTTCAGTCCGGCCTGGAACCCCATGGCCGGCGACACTGTGTTGTAGTAGAGGCCGACCAGTACGCCGGCCAGCCCCCCCAGGGCACTGGCCAGGGCGAAGGCCGCGGCGTTGACCCGGTTGACCTTCACGCCCATCTGCTGGGCGGCTTCGGCGTCCTGGGCCGTGGCCCGGAGGGCCTGACCCGTCCTGGTGGCTTTCAGGAAGAGGAAGAGACCGAGGGCGCTGGCGGCCGACGCCCCCAGGATGAGGAGGTCGAGCCAGCCCACTGAAACCCCGCCCAGGGCGAACCGGTCGGCGGGGACCACGGCGGGGAAGGGACGGGGGTTGGGGGTGAAGATCAGCTCGCCCAGGCTGTCGAGGACCATCCCGGCCCCCAGGGTGGCCAGTAGCGGAGCGATCCGGGCGCTCTTGCGGAACGGCCGGACCGCGAAGCGCTCGAGGATGAGGCCCAGGACCGCCGACCCGGCCATGGCCGCCGGAAGGGCGGCCCAGAGGGGCCAGGCGAGCTGGGAGAGGAACAGCCAGCCCAGGTAGGAGCCGGCCATGTACACCGACCCATGGGCGAAGTTGATCAGGTGGGCCACCCCGAAGATCAGGGCCAGACCCGCCGCCAGGAGGGCGTACAGGTTGCCGAGGACCAGGCCGTTGATGACCTGGTCCCCCCAGCTGGCGAGGATTCCGTCCACTTCGGGAACCTAGGGGTTACCGGAGGGCGGCTTTGCCGTCCCAAGCCACCAGTTTGCCGCCCAGGACCACCAGCCGGGCTCCCAGGAATTCTTCTACGCGGCGGATCGAGGGGTTGAAGGCGACCTTGCCGTAGATCACCGAGGGCACGTCTTTGACGGCCGCGAAGGCGGCTTTGACGCCGGCCCGGTCGAGGGGTTTGGCGGCGTTGAGCACGGCCGCCGCCAGGATGATCGAGTCGTAGGCATGGACGGCGAAGTATTCCAGTTCGCCGCCGTACTGGACGGCCCATTTTTTGGCGAAGGCCTGGACTTCGGGCCGGGGATCGTCGCCGGCGAAGTCGCCGGCCACGTAGACACCTTCGGCGGAGGCTCCGCTGAGTTTCAGGAATCCGGAAGACGCATTGGTCCCGTTGGCCACGATGGGGAGGGACACGCCCTGGCCCCGGACCTGCTGGACGATCAGCGAGGCGTCGTTTTCATAGCTGACCAGGACGATGCCGTCGACCCCGGCGGCCTTGGCCTTGGTGATCAGGGGCTTGAAATCCTGGGTGTCGGCAAGGTAGGCCTCCCGGAGGACCACTTTGACGCCGAACTTTTCCAGGGAGGCGGCGGTGAGGTCGCCGGTGCCCTTGCCCCAGTCGGTGTTCAGCTGAAAAAGGGCGACCTTCTTGAGACCCAAGGCCCGGACGTAGGCGGCGTGGGCCGGGGCCTCGCTGATCTGGCTGGGGGAGTTGGACCAAAGGTAGTCACCGCCGTCGGTGAATTTGGGGTTCGAGTTATTGAAGCCGAACTGCACCAGGCCGGCCCGCTGGTAAAGGGGACTGGCGGCCATCGACGAGGTCGAACTGAAGTCGCCGGTGGCCAGCAATACCCTGGGGTCGGCGATGAATTTCTGGGCAACGGCCACGGTCTGGGCCGGGATGTTCTGGGTGTCTTCAAATTGGATGACCAAAGGCCGGCCCTGGATGCCGCCGGCGGCGTTCACCTCGGCCAAGGCCAGGTCGAAACCCTTTTTCCAAGCGGCGCCGTATTGGGCCTGCGGACCGGTCACGGGGCCTCCCACTCCAAGGATGACGGGGTCCTTCGATTGGGCCGAAAGGGAGAGGGCCGGGACCAAAAGGAGGCTGGCCAAGGCCAGCCCGAGGGTGGGGAATTTCATAGGGTCTCCTCAAATCGCGATGAACCGACCTTATCTGGCACAAAACCAAATGTCAACAGACTAGATCAAGTATATGAAATGCGCTTGCTATTTGCATATCCGAACTTAGAATTGAGTGGTTCGCAGGGAGATATCCTATGGCCAAGATCGCTGACATTTACGCAGACGCAAGTTACGAAGTCCGGCTGAAGTCCGGGATATATCAGCCGATCCTGGCCGTTCTCACGGGGGTTTTCCTCCTGACGTCCACCATCAACCTGGTCTCCGGGCGTCCTCTCTTCACCGTCGTCTCCAACGCCCTAATCATGGGAATCCTCCTCTGGAGCCTTTGGGAGCTGCGACGGGGAAAATACGACCTCGCCTCCCTGGTCGGCAACCTCTCCATCCTCGTCGTCATGTCGCTGAACCGCGGCCTCCTCTTCTACGAAGGGGCCCATACCTTCGTGACCAACGCCGCCATCCTCAGCGTTCTGTTCATGATGTTCGCCCTCTTTGTCCGTGACAAGAAGGTTTCTCTGTGGGTGGGGATCGGTACCATTGTGTTCAACCTGGGCATCATCGTCGCTACGGTGGCGGCCGGCAAGGTCGACGAAACCCAGGTTCCCCTCATCACCCAGGCGGTGACTCCGGTGGTTCTCTCGGTGATCACGCTGTTTCTGGGCGTCTCCGTTCAGACGATCTTTTCCCGGGTCACCGATGACCTCCAGAAGCAGCTTTCCAACGCCGAAGCCGACCATGAAAAGAGCCGACAAGTGGTGGCCAGCGTGGCCCTCCAGCTGAATAAGAGTGACCAGCTCTCCCGGGCCGCCGAAGAAACAGCCGCTTCTGGTTTTGAAATCGAGCGCAACGTCCATTCCATCAAGGACCAGATCGTCACCCTCAACAGCAGTTTCGGGAACTCCGAGAAGGCCTTGGAAAACATCAACCAGAACCTGACCCAACTTACCGGCCTGGCAGAAAAACAATCGGAAATCGTGTCGCATTCCGGTTCCGCCGTCGAAGAGATGGTGGCCTCGATCCAGAGCGTTTCCTCCATCATCGACAGCCGGTCAGCCGAAGTCCGGGCCTTGAGAGATACGGCCCAGGGCGGACAAAAGGCCATCGGCGAGACCTCGGAATCGTTCAAGGTGGTGGTCCAGCAGATCGAGAGCATCAAGCAGATGACCAAGCTGATCACGGGCATCGCCGCCCAGACCAACCTGCTGGCCATGAACGCCGCCATCGAAGCCGCCCACGCCGGCGACGCGGGCCGGGGCTTTTCCGTGGTGGCCGACGAGATCCGCAAACTGGCCGACGCCAGCCGTCAGAGCGCCGGCACCATCGGCGCCAGCCTCAAAGACCTGACCAAGGCCATCGACCTGACCGACCAGAGGGTCAAAGCCAGCGGCGCCGCCTTCGGACAGGTCCAGGCCAGCGTCGAGAGGGTTTCAACGGCCATGGAGGAAATCGGCGCCAGCACCCACGAGATGAACACCGGCACCGAGGAGATCCTGCGGTCGACGTCTGACCTCCAAGGGGCCACCCAAGGGGTGGACAGCAGTGTGAAACGGCTGGCCGAAGCCTACACCCAGATCCTTTCCGACGTCCGGCAGGTCAGCCGCATCATCAGCGAAGTGGCCGCCGGGATGGACGAAATCGGTATCGGGGCCACCGACATCCGCGAGGCCGTGTCGTCGTTGACCGCCCTGTCCAACGACCTCAAGGAACAGACGAGCCTGCTGCAGAGGGCGGCAGACTAAGTTCAGCCTCGGCCCACGCGGCTTGGGCCCGTTGGGTGGCCAGGCCCAGCCTGACGACGGCCAGGGCCCGGGGGTGGGTGGCATCGTCGTCCGCCAGGGCCTGGAGCTGGCCTTGGGCAGCTTCCAGCCAGGCGACCTGGGCCAAGGCCCGGGCCTTCGCCGTGGCCAGGTGCCGCAGACGGACCTCCTCGGGGGCGAAGGCCGAAAAGTAGAGCTTGAGGAGCAATTCGCTCCTCACCTGGTCCTCTTCGGCTTCGGCGGCCACCCAGACTCCGAGGGCGGTCCGTCCCTCGGGGGAGAGGGTGTAGGTGGTTTTTCCCCGGGGCCCCTCGGTCCGGGCGGTGACCAGTCCTTCGGCCGAGAGGCGCTTCAGTTCGGGATAGATCTGCCCGTAGCTCTCCTTCCAGAACAAGACGAACCGCAGTTCGACCACCTGTTTCAGCTCGTAGCCCGAGTAGGGCCGCTCGGCCAGGAGGCCCAGCAGGGCATAGCGGGTCTTGTTCACCGGCCGAAGCCCAGCTTCAGGGTGTGTTTGGGGCAGGTGTCGGCGCAGTCTCCGCACAAAATGCATTCGGCGTGTTCCATCCGCCCCGACCGGGCCAGGGTTTGGACAGGGATGCCCATGGGGCAGGCGGCGACGCACCGGCCGCAGGCCACACAGGATGACGGGGTGGTCTCGAGCCTCACGCCTGGGATGCCCGCGGCCCGGCCGGCCTTCCGCCCCAGGATAAGGAACGGCGCCATCCAGCAGACCGTATGGCAGGCGCCCCGGCGGCCGAAGGCCAGGGCCAGGCCGGCGAGAAGAAGGGTGACCAGGGTGGCCATCACCGTCCCTGCCCCCGCCGAGGTCAGAAAATCCTGGGTTTGGGGATAACCGGGGTTCCAGCCGGGGACCACGGCCTTGAGGCCGGCAAAGGCCCAGCCCCCGACGATGGCCGCCAGCCAGGGGGTCCAGACGAACCATTTCACCCGCCACAGCCCCGGAGAACCGGCTTTCCTCGTCCGCACTCCGGCCAGGGCTTCTTGGGCGAACCCGCCGGGGCAGGCCCAGGAACAGAACGACCGGCCCAGGACCGGGGCCGTCAGAAACAGCGCAATAAACACCAGGATGCTTCCGGTCACCACGCCCGTCCAGGCTCCGTGGACGCTGAGGTACGGCGACAACCAGTTCAGCGACCAGGGAAACAGGACGAACGACAGGAAAAACACAAGGTGCCGGATCTTCCGGCGTAGGGGAGTTCTTATGTATCTAGTAGATATATCAGATCTTTCCCTTGTCAACCCCCGGACCCTGGTCCATCCTAACAGACATGAACTATACCGCCGTTTCCCTGGCCGACCGCTGGGACCTCTTCGAGGCCCAAGACGCCATATGCTCCGAAGCATGGCCCGAGTTCATGCTCCACGACCCCGTGGCCGGCGAGTACTGGATGCGGTTCATCGAGGGGCGGAAAGACTGCCAGCGCCTGCTGCTGGCCGGGGAGGAGATCCTGGCCATCGTCAACAGCATGCCCCTCCGCTTGGACGACGGGCTGAACTCGCTGCCCGACGAAGGCTGGGACTGGGCTTTGAGGAAGTCTGTGGAAGATTTCGAAGCGGGGCGGGAACCCAACGCGCTGTTCGGGGTCCAGGTGGTGGTCAATCCCCGGCACCAGGGCAAGGGGCTGAGCTCGGCGGCGGTGAAGGTCATGGCCGGCATCGCCCAGGAGTTGGGGCTGCCCCGGCTCGTGATCCCCGTACGGCCCGACGGCAAGGCCCGGTATCCCCTGGTTTCCATGGAGACCTACACGGCCTGGAAGGACGGCAACGGGCTTCCGGCGGACAACTGGCTCCGGGTCCATGTCAGGGCTGGAGGACGGATTCTCCGGACCTGCAGCCGGGCCATGGACATCCGGGGCACCGTGGCCGAATGGGAGGCGTGGACGGGCCTGTCGTTCCCCCTGGACGGCGATCACCTGGTCCCCGGAGCCTTGGTCCCGGTCCGGTTTGACCTCTCGGCCGACCAAGGCGTCTATGTCGAACCCAACGTGTGGGTTGTCTACGACCTCGGCTGACGGCGGCTACCGGGCCCTGAGCCTCAGGCTCACGCTGAGGAAGTCCCCCCAGAGGTCCGGGAGCCGGAGTCCCCAGCCCATCAGCTCGTCGCCGCCCCACAGGCCGTCCCAACCATCGATCTTGTAAACGCAGGCCGGGTCGAGACCGGCCAGTTTGAGGACGGTCTGGGGGCCGTTGGGAACCGCCAGCACCCGGACAAAGGTCGCCACGGCGTCACGCCGGTCGGTTGAAACCGACATCCAGGCCGTCTCGTTCCCTTCGAAGGGGCTGAGCAGCCGGTAGAAGGTTCCGAACTGGAGCAAGCTCCGGTCGGCTTTGAACTCGGCGACTTGGCCGCGGATGGCGGTCTTTTCGTCTTCGGTGAGTTTGGTCAGGTCGAGCTCGTACCCGAAGGCTCCGGTCCGGGCCACATCGTACCGGGTCCGCAGGGGCGTGTTCCGGTTGACCTGGTGGTTGGGGACCGCCGAAACGTGGGCCCCCATGGACGACGGCGGGTACACCAGGCTGGTGCCCCACTGGATCTTCAGCCGTTCCACGGCGTCGGTGTTGTCCGAGGTCCAGGCCTGGGGCATGTAGAAGAGGATACCCGGGTCGAACCGGCCGCCTCCGCCCGAACAGCTTTCGAACAAAACGGCGGGGAACGCCGAGGTGATCCTCTCCATGACCGAATAGAGGCCGAGCATGTACCGGTGCTGGGTTTCACCCTGGCGGTCCGCCGGGAGGAGGGCCGAGCCGGCCTCGGTCTGGTGGCGGTTCATGTCCCATTTCACGTAGCTGATCGGGGCTTCCTTCAATACCTTGGAAACCGCGGCCACCAGGTGGTCTTGGACGTCGGCCCGGCTCAAGTCGAGGACCAACTGGCTCCTCCCCTCGGACCGGGTTCGGCCCGGGGTGTGGAGGCACCAGTCGGGGTGGGCCTGGTAGAGCTCGCTGTCGACGCTGATCATCTCGGGTTCGAACCAGAGGCCGAAGGTCAGACCCCGGTCGAGGAGCCGGCTGCCCAGGTCCTCGAGACCCGCAGGAAGCTTCTTCAGGTCAACGGTCCAGTCCCCGAGGCTGGTCTTGTCGTTGTCCCGGTGGCCGAACCACCCGTCGTCCAGGACGAACAGTTCGATGCCCGCCCGGGCCGCTTCGTCGGCCAGGGCCAACAGGGTGTCTGCGTTGAACCCGAAGTAAGTGGCCTCCCAGTTGTTGATGAGCACCGGCCGTTCGCGGTCCCGCCAGGGACCCCGGGCCACCCGGCGGCCCAACAGGTCGTGGAAGGTCCGGCTCATCCCGCCCAGTCCGTGGGAAGACCGGACCATCAGCACTTCCGGGGCCTGAAAGACGGCGCCGGGTTCGAGACGCCAGGAAAAGCCCTCCGGGTTGATTCCCAACTGTACACGGGTGCCGCCGTACTGGTCGACCTCGGCCACGGCCCGGAAGTTGCCGCTGTAGACCAGGGACAGGCCGAACACTTCGCCGGTGGTTTCGTTGGTCCCGGGCCGGGCGAGGGCGAGGAAGGGGTGCTGCTGGTGGCTCGAGGCCCCCCGGCGGCTCTCGGCGCCTTGGACGCCCCGGCGCAGGGGTTGGCGCTCCATAGCCCGCTCCCGGGCCCAGCCGCCGGGCAGGGTGACGAGGTCGAAGTCCTGGTCCCCGAAATCGAGGGAGAGGCTCTGGACCGACAGCAGTTCCGCGGCGGCTGTCCCCTGGTTCTCGATCCGTGCCGACCGGACGATCACGTCCCGGTCCCGGTAGACCGAGTAGATCAGGGTGACGGCCAGTCCTGAAGGAGCGTCGATCAGGTCGAGTTCCAGGGTGTCGGCCTCTTCGACGATTTCGACGTAGGAACAGGGGAGCCCGTTCAGCGGAGGCTTGCCGGGGACGATGCGGTGGCCGGTGTACGCCAGGTCGGCCTGGACCGCACCGCCGGCGTGTTTCAGCCGGAGGGCCGGGGACCGGAAGTCCGTGGCCCCGGCCGTGGGGTATTCCTGGGGGAGGGTATCCAGGGAGAAGGTGCGGTCCTGGGGCTCGGGGTTGGGGGAAAACGCCCGGTCGGTTCCCCGGGGAGCCGACCCTCCATTCCAACCAGTGAGCCGGGGGCCCCAGCCGAGGTGGACGAGCCGGCCCAGGCGGCCGATTTGAAACAGATAGCTGGAGGCCGAAGTGGCCAGGTGGAAGATCTGGGTCGACGGGTCAAAGGTGATGGGCATGGCCTAGGATTTCACGGTTCCCGTGCTATGATCAAGAACAAGGAGAATCTATGTCCAAAAAAGCCAACTTTCTGTCTTCGACCACCCTGCTTGCCTTGGCGGTCGGTGTGTTTCTGCTCCTCTCGGGGGTCCAGACCCTCCTCGACTTGAACTCGCCCCTGGGCAAGGTCGGCAGTTTCTTTGCCGACAAGAACTTAACGACTATTTCCGTCGTCATCGCCATCCTGAAGATCGTTTCCGGGGCCGTCCTGGCCATCGGTCCCTTCGGTCTGCTCACCTCCGGCATCCAGAAGCTTGCGTTCTGGATCGTGGCCGGCTTCTGGACGGTCTTCACGGCCTGGGCTTCGTACCAAGGCGGAGTCCAGGTCGGAGCCAACCAGGTCACCGTCATGCAGTTTCTCCAAGGCGTTTCGCTGAACCTGGCCATCCTGGCCGCGGTTTGGCAGCTCAAGCCCGAAGGCAAGTAACCCCTACTCCACGGTCAGGTTCCGGACGGCATCTTCTGAGGCCCGTTGGGCGTCCAGGAGGGCCTTCCGGGCCGTGGTGAGGCTCTGGACCGCGGCGTCGATCTGGGCGTCGCTGTCCAGCAGCCGTTTCAGATAGGTCTGACCCTGGGCCGAGTCCCGGCCCACGGCCGAGAGGTTGCTCCGGATCCGTCCCTGGTCCCCTTCGAGTTCCGTCTTCTTGCGTTCCAGTTCCCCCACGGCAGCGGCGGCCCGGTCGGCCGCAGTCTTGAGGTCGGCGACCCTCTGCAGGGCCGCCTTCACGGCCGGGCTGAGGGGGCCTGACCCCTGGACCAGGGCCACGATCTGGTCGTTCCTCCACCCCAGCAACCCCTGGGTCTCGACGATGGTCCGGACCTCTTTGACGTTGAGGACGGCCTGGCCGCCCGCCGGCGCTTCCACGGTGAACCTCCAGAAATCCCCCGTCCTTTCGCCCGCGGCCGGAGCCGTCAAGGTACGCTCGTCCCGGAAGGGATGCTCGACCAGCATCGTCCGGGCTTCGGCACCCAGGTTGTCGAACCGGTAGGTGGTGGCCCAGGTGAGCTCTTTCTTCGAATTCAAAACCCCTTTGACCACGGTGATTTTCGTGGTGGTCTGGCTGTTGGTGTCGGAGGTTTCGGCACGGACCGACAGGTCGGTGGCGTAGGTCCACAGCCGCTTGTCCCTTTCCACCAGCGAGTCGGTGAGCGAGTCGCCGGCGTACATGCCGCCGTCGTAGACCGTCACCGGTCCGGCGGGGAGCCTCAGGCCGGTGGTGTTGGTGATCCAAACGGCGTTCTGGGGATGGACCGGGTCGATGCCGGGGTTGTAGAGGCTGACTTTCTTCGCTTCCAGGTCGGCGGCGGCCAGGGGAATCAGGGCGCTGCGGTGCCGGGCCAGACTGACGGGAGCCTGGAGGGTGAACTGGAACAGTTCCCCGGCGGCGCCCCCCGAGGCGGCGGCCCGGACCCCGGATTTCTTCAGGGGTTCCGGCTCGTCGTACTCGGCCGCGTAGTCCTCGCTCATTTCCGCCGCCCGGGCCATGGACTTCATGGCCATGGGCGCCGGGGCAGGTGCCATGGCGGGGGCTGGCGACCCCGCGGCGTTGAGCCGGGGGGCGGGGCCGGCTTCGGTATCAGGGGTATACACGGGGCGGTCCACGTAGAGCGGGGTATAGAGGTCTTGGATGAAGCTCACCGGCCGGCCCGAGACGAGGCTGAGTTTCACCTGGTTCCAGTCGGCTTCACTGGTGTTTTCTACGATGGCCCAGGCCTGGAGGAAGGGTTTTCCGCCGGTCAGGTCGAGGCGGTAGCTGGTTTTCCACACCGGGGCTTCGGCGATGTAGCCCAGGCTGACGGTCCGGGTGCCGGTGCCTTTGAACTGGGCCAGGACGGTTTTCTGCCGGGAATCCCGGGAGGTGGCGACCAAGGCCAGGGCCTGGGACAGCTCGCGGTCGACCTTGGCGTCGAGGATCTTGACCCCCGAGACCGAGGTCAGCGGCACGGCCTTGAGGCCTGCGTCGGTGGCCAGGGTGAGCCAGGTTTCGGTTTTGTCGGCGGTCGTGCGCTTGTCGAGTCCGACCAATCGGCCGGTGAGCTCGGCCGGGGTGGTCAGGGTCAGGGCGACGCCCCGGAGCTGGGGCAGCAGGGCTTCGAGTCCCCCGGGACCTCCCAGGTCGAGGGCAAAACTGCGGAGCGACCGTTCCAGGGGGTCCTGGCTGGGGTAGCCGACCACCCCGACCGACCCCGTCGGGTCCCGGGGGATGAGGGACTTCAGCACGTCGTTGACCTGGTCTTCGGTGAAGGTGAGGGGAACCTGGGCGTCGCCGGTCACCGTTCCGCGGTGCTCAAAAAAGCCGACACCGCTGGTGAACAGCACGACGCGGGTGACGGGAAGGTCTTGGGCGAAGGCCGCGGTTCCGAGGACGAGGGTCAGGCCAAGGGCGAAAATCCGTTTCATGGGGGCTCCTAGACTCTGAAGATACCCCTCAACTTGAGCTTTTTTCCAGGGCACTCTATCCTGGGAGGCGGAGGACCGCCATCGCCACCATCAAAGACGTCGCCGAAATGGCTGGTGTTTCCAGTACCACCGTCAGTCATGTGATCAACCGCACCCGGGCCGTCAACGTTCAGACCGCCGCCCGGGTCTGGGAAGCCATCGAGAAACTCCGGTTCTCCCCCTCCACCTTGGCCCGGAGCCTCAGGATGAAGTCGACCCTGACCATCGGCGTGGTCAGCGACTACGCCGGCAACCCGTTCTTCAGCGAAGTGGTTGCCGGCATCGAGGAAGTCTGTTTCGAGAAGAACTTCAGCGTCTTCCTCAGCTATTCCGAACGGGACGATGCCAAGGAGTTCCAGGCCGTCCAGAACCTGGTACGCCGCGGGGTGGAAGGACTGATTTGGCATGCGGTCCAGCCCGACCCGGGGGTCGGGGAGTTCCTGGCCCAGACCCTCCTTCCTGTGATCCTTTTCCAGCGGTCCCTGCCGGAGTGGAACCGGGACGCCCTGGTCACCGACGATGCCGAGGGCGGCCGGGCGGTCATGGCCCACCTGTTGGGCTTGGGACACCGCCGCATCGCCTTGATCACCGGTGAGATGTTCCCCAGCCACGCCGCCCGGCTCCGGGAGCAGGGGTACCGCACCGCCCTGTCTACGGGGGGGCCCGGCGTCGACGAGACCCTGATCCTCGACGGCAACTACTCCTTCGAAGGAGCCTACGCCGCCACCCGGGATCTCCTGGCCCTGTCCTCGCCTCCCACGGCCTTTTTCTGCATCTCCGACCGCATGGCCCTGGGCAGCCTTTCTGCCCTCCAGGACGCCGGCCTCAAGGTGCCTCAGGATGTGTCGCTGGTGGGCTACGACAACCTCGAACTGCTGAACTATGTTCGCCCCCGGCTCACCACCGTCGACCATGGCGGCCGGGAATCGGGCCGCCGCCTGGCCCGAAGACTGCTCGACCGGATCAAGTCGCCGGAGATGGCCGCCGAGCAGTTGATCTCGTCTCCCCGGCTCCTGGTCCGGGAAACGTCGAGTTCGGCGCCAAACATGACAAAATTGTAAGCTTTTGTCTGCAGAAATCCTCGAAAGTCTGACAAAATCCCCTGGAATACCCCTCCGAAGGGTCTAGACGAAAGGGCTGGTTTTCGGTTGAATTCAGGCATTTCCGAGGAGGAACCATGAAACTTCGCACTTTGTTTGCCAGTCTCGCCCTGGTCGCCGGACTCTTTGTCCTGGCTTCCTGTGAATCCAAGGCCGATGCCCCCGCGGCCGGCGCCAACCCCCGGGTCGCCTTCGTCTACATCGGACCCCCCGGTGACGGCGGCTATACCTACCAGCACGACCAAGGCCGCCTTGCCATGGAGACCGCCCTCGGTCTCAAGGCCGACACCGTGGAAAACGTTCCCGAAGGCGCCGACGCCGAGCGCGTGATCACCGACCTGGCCCAGAACCACGACATCGTGTTCACCACCAGCTTCGGCTACATGGACCCCACCCTCGCCGTGGCCGCCAAGTTCCCCAAGGTTGTCTTCCTCCACTGCTCCGGCTACAAGACCGCCGAGAACATGGGCACCTACTTCGGCAAGAACTTCCAGGCCAGCTACCTGGCCGGGATCGCCGCCGGTAAGACCACCAAGAAGAACCTCCTCGGCTACGTGGGCGCCTTCCCCATTCCCGAAGTCATCTACAACATCAACGCCTTCGCCTTGGGTGCCCAGAGCGTGAACCCCAAGATCAAGGTCAGCGTCGTCTGGACCAACACCTGGTTCGACCCCGCCCTCGAACGCCAGGCCGCCATCAGCCTCCTCGACCAGGGCGCCGACGTTCTCCTCGCCTACCAGGACTCCCCCGCCACCCTCCAGGCCGCCGCTGAACGCGGTGCTTTGGCCGGCGGCAACGACAGCGACCAAACCAAGTTCGCCCCCAAGAGCTACCTGACCAACCCCGTCTGGAACTGGGGCCCCTACTACACCAAGGTCGTTCAGGACGTGAAAGCCGGCACCTGGAAGACCGGTCAGTACCTCGGCGACATGGCCGACGGCACCGTGGCCCTGGCCCCCCTGGGCGAAAGCGTTCCCCAGGATGTGAAGGACCTCGTCACCGCCGCCCAGGACAAGATCATCAAGGGTGAGCTCGACGTGTTCGCCGGTCCCCTCAAGGACCAGGCCGGCGCCGAGAAGGTGGCCGCCGGTGCGGCTCTCGCCATCGGTGACGTTCTCAGCATGAACTGGTTCGTTGCCGGCGTCGACGGAAAGATCCCTCAGTAAGCGTTTCGCAGTGCATCAAAACCCCGCTTCGGCGGGGTTTTTTTATGCGTCTTCGCATTGTAAGCTGGGAGCATGGACACTCCCCTCATCCCCCGCAAAACCCTCTTCGGCAACCCCGACTGCACCGAGTTGAAGATCAGCCCCGACGGCACGACCCTGAGCTGGCTGGCCCCCGTCGACGGGGTGCTGAACCTCTGGACGGCTCCCCGGGAGGCGCCGGATGCAGGGCGTCCCGTCACGTTCGACACCGGGCGCGGCATCCACGAGGCGTTTTGGTCCTACCTGCCGGGGTGCCTGCTGTACCTGCAGGACCGGGACGGCGACGAAAACTGGCGGCTCTTTGTCCTCGACACCGCCGGCGGTCCGGCCCGGGAACTGACCCCCTTCCCCGGCACCACGGCCCGGGTGGCGGCCCTGAGCCCCGACCATCCCGGCTCCCTGGTGGTGGCCCTGAACCGCCGGGACCCGAAGTGGCACGACCTCTACCTCTGCGACCTGGCCACGGGGAGGCTCGAGCCCCTGTTGGAACACGAGCGGTTCCTGGCGTTTGAAGTCGACCGGGACTACCGGGTCCGGCTGGCCTTTGAGATGGGAGCCGGCGGTGAAACCGCGCTTTTTGTCCCCGGTGCTGGCGGCTGGGAGCCTTGGGGAACCATCCCTGCCGAGGACAACCAAACCACCGAAAGCCTTGGTCTGACCCCCGACGGCAAGCAGTTGTATGCCAGGGACTCCCGGGGCCGCAACACGTCGGCCTTGGTCACAGCCGACCTGGCCACCGGGCAGATCCGCCTGTTGGCCGAGGATGGCCGGTGCGATGCCGAGTATGTGATCAAACATCCCCTCACCGGGGCGGCCCAGGCCGTCTCGTTCTGCTGGGAACGGCGGGAATGGACCGTCCTTGATCCCGATCTGGAACCCCACTTGATGGCGCTGGCCCAGGTGGCCGACGGCGACCTCTGGATCACGTCTCGGACCCTCGACGACCGGTACTGGACCGTGAGCTTTGTGCTGGATACCGCTCCTCTGCGGTTCTATCTCTACGACACCGTCTCCCGGACCGCCCGGTTCCTCAAGACGTCGAAGACCTCCTTGGAAGGCCAGCCCCTGGTGCCGATGCACCCGGTGGTGGTCACCTCCCGGGACGGACTGCCGCTGGTTTGCTACTACAGCCTGCCGGCGGGAACGGTAGGTCCGGTCCCCCTGGTACTCCTGCCCCACGGTGGTCCCTGGTGGCGGGACAGTTGGGGACCCCACGGTCTTCACCAATGGTTGGCCAACCGCGGTTACGCGGCCCTATCGGTGAACTTCCGGGCGTCGACGGGGTTCGGGAAGGCCTTCATCAACGCCGGCAACCGGGAATGGGGCGGCAAGATCCTCGAGGACCAGCTCGACGCCGTGGAGTGGGCCGTCGGCCAGGGTTGGGCCGATCCCCGGAAGCTGGCCGTTTTGGGCGGCAGCTTCGGCGGGTATTCCACCCTGGCCCAGTTGGCCTTCCACCCGGAAGTCTTTGCCTGCGGTGTCGACCTGGTGGGCCCGTCCAACCTGGTCACCTTGTTGGAGTCGGTCCCCGAATACTGGAAGCCCATGCTCGACACCATGACCTCCCGGATCGGCGACCACCGGACCCCCGGGGGCCGGGAGCTCCTCCTCTGCCATTCTCCGTTGACCCAGGCCGGCTCGATCCGGGTTCCCCTGCTCATCGGCCAGGGGGCCAACGATCCCCGGGTCAAGCAGGCCGAGTCGGACCAGATCGCCGCCGCCCTCCAGGAGAAGGGAATCCCTGTGACCTACGTGCTGTACCCCGACGAGGGCCACGGGTTTGCCCGGCCCGAGAACAACCTGTCGTTCTTCGCCATGGCCGAGGCATTCCTGGGCCGGTGCCTGGGGGGCTGGGTCGAGCCCGTGGGCACCGACTTCGAGGGTTCGAGCCACCAGCTGAAGGCCGGAGAGCCTATCCTCTGACGAGGACGTAGTACTTCGGTTTCATGTGCCGGATGGTGTAGTCCCCGCTTTTCCACTCGAAGAACATCACGTCGGTGAAGAACCCTCGCCATTCGATGGTGTAGGCGCTGGCCGTCACGTCGTTCTGGTGCATGACCACGCCCTTGGTCCAGGAAAACCAGGGGAGGGGCCCTTCGGGGAGGTCCTCTTCGGCTTGGACCCCTAGTTTTCCTTCGGGGTAGAAGGTCAGGGATTTCAGGTACAGGGGAGCGGGCCAGAAGGCCTTCCCCAGGACAAAATCGGAGGGAGTGTTGACGAAGTCCACGACCTTCCACACCCCCTTCACCGCCCCGTCGTCGACGAACGGCCGGTGGATGTCGTCGACCAGGCGTCCGGTGGACGAAGGGTCGGGGGCCGGGGTTTCGGAACCGGCGGGAACCAGGGAGACCGTGGTCAGGAAGACGGCGGCCAAGAGGGTCAGGACGGCTCCGGTCCGGCGGCGGGGGTGAAAGTCTCGGATCATCAGAATTCTCCTTTTCAATGCGTTTTTGTCATCG
This sequence comes from Ophiocytium majus, assembly GCA_032358315.1. Classification (NCBI taxonomy): domain Eukaryota; class Xanthophyceae; order Mischococcales; family Ophiocytiaceae; genus Ophiocytium; species Ophiocytium majus. The sequence continues at coordinate 93,465 of JAULBY010030228.1, forward strand.
GCGGCCGCCCGGGTCCCCGGGATCAGGCTGCGGTTCACCGACAGTTCCAGGGCCCGGAAAAGGGCCTGGCAGTACACGGTCTTGCCGGCCCCGGCGGTGAACCCCAGGACCTCCTGGTCGCAGGCGGCTTCCAGGCTGGCCAGCAGCCGGTTCCGGCCCACCCACACCAGGGGGTGGAACCAGTACAGGCAGGTCAGCACCTGCACCGCCAGACCGATCAGCGGATCCCGATTTTTCAGATGGACCAGCTCATGGATCAGAATCTGTTCCAGTTCGGCGTCGGAGGCCCGGTCTTCCCACCCTTGAGGGATCAGGATGGCAGGCCGGAACAGGTCCCAGGAGGCCGGCGACGTGCCCGACGGGGAGCGCAGGAGCCGGACCGTCCTCCGGATCCCGAGGCTCCGGGCCAGGGCTTCGGTGCGGAATTTCCAGGTGCCTCCGACTTCGGGCAGCCGGGAAAGGACCGCCCCGGCCTGGACGACCCGGACGGCCAGCCACGTCATCAGCAGGACGGCGGGGACGGCCAGCAGGAGCGCCAGGGCCGTCTCCCAGGGGAAGGGACTGGCGGTGGGGACCGCCCCGGCGGGTGCCAGGAGCGTCACCGCGTCCACCGGACTGTTTCCGAGGAGGGTGGGGACCAGGGACTCCATCGGCGAACCAGGGGCCGAAACCGGCGCAGCGGGCCAGGGGACCAGGGCGAGAAGGCCGAACGGAACCGCCAACTTGGTAAAAAACGTCAGCCAGAGGATTTTGAGGCCCTTGCCGCCGAGCTTGCGCCCGCCCCAACGGTCGAGGATCCAGGCTGCCGCCCCGAGGAGGTCGATCATGACCGGGCTTCCTGGTCGTCGAGCAGCTTCCTCAGCTCGGCAATCTCGGCTTGGTCGAGCCGCGAGTTGGCGAGGAAGTGGACCAGGACGGGAAAGACCTTGCCCTCCAGCACCCTGTCGGCAAATTTCCGGCCTTCCTGGTTCAGGTAGGGCTCCTGGGGGATGGCGGGGCTGTACAGGTAGCGGTTGCCCTGGGCCGTGAAGGTGAGGGCGCCCTTTTTCACCAGCCGGGAGACCAGGGTTTTCACCGTCCGGTCCGACCAGTCCGGATGGGCCAATTGGGCCACGACCTCGGCGGCCCCCAGGGGGGCCTGCTTCCAAAACACACGCATGACGGCGAGTTCCGCCTCGGAGATCTGGGGAAACGGCACGACAGCCTCCTGATTACATCTGTAATCAGATTAACTACAGGTGTAATCAGTTGTCAAGGGTGTTTTTTACCAGAAGCCTTTGTGGGGTTCCACCAGTTCCGCAACGAGTTCGGGGAACGGACCCAGCACCTCGACGGTCTTCTGTCCCCGGGCCAACACGTCGCGGCAGGGGAGGTCGAGGGTGGGGTTCTCCTCCGAGGCTCCGGTCAGGGCCAGAAGGTCGGCTTCGGAGGCGCCGTAGACGATGCGGCCGATGTTGGCCCAGTAGATGGTGCCGGTGCACATGGCGCAGGGCTCGAAGGTGGTCACCAGGGTGCAGCCCGCCAGGTACTCCCTCGAGTAGTTGAGGGAGGCCGCCTGGGCCAGGGTCGACTCGGCGTGGCGCACGGTGTCGATGTTCCCCTGTTCGGCCAGGACGGTGACCCCGTCGGGGGCCACCAGCAGGGCGCCGAAGGGGTGCCGCCCCAGGGCCTTCACCCGCAGGGCCACCTGGTGGGCACGGCGGAGGAGAGTATGGCAGGTAATGGGGGACAGGCTCATGAAAGGCTCCTCCCTTAGAAAGTTGTGAACCACGGATGGACACAGATACACACGGATCGACTAGAGGACAACTCTTTCCCACTGAAGCTTGGGGTGCTTGAAGTTGATGATCAGACCGACCCTCAGTCCCGTAATCTTCGAATACAACGAGGTCAGGAATATACTCACCGACAAGGACTGAACGATACCGAACTTCAAATCGCCTTTGTTGGGTGAACGGAATCTCTTGATGGCGAAATTCCACACAAAGGGCATTCTCGTAGGGCTTCTCCAGCAGCCCGTGTCCGAGGGTATTGAGCACCTGCATTGCACAACCCAAGATTCTATGAGTCTTTTCACCATGGAGTAGGTTGGTTTCCTTGTCCAATCCTCTGTTATCTGTGTCCATCCGTGTTCATCCGTGGTGTATTCCTAAAAACGTTGTTCCCGGATATAGGGCACCCCAAGGGCCTGGGGTGATCCTGAGAGTTTGTGCTTGGTCCGCCAGCCTACGAAGATCAGCACGGCGATGGTCAGAAGGTAGGGAATCATCTTGAGGAAGTAGGAGGGAATGGTGCTGCCCGCGAGCTGCATCCGGAACCCCAGGGAGTCGAGGAGCCCGAAGAAGTAGGCGGCGGCCAGGGCGTAGAGGGGGTTCCACCGGGCGAAGATGATGAGGGCGATGGCGATCCAGCCCCGGCCTGCGGTCATGCCCTCGATCCAGGTGGGCGAGAACACCATGAGCAGGTTGGCTCCCCCCAGTCCCATGAGCATGGAGCCCACGACCACGCAGCCGTAGCGGAACGCCTGGACCCGGATGCCCATGACGTCGGCGGTGGCGGGGTTGTCGCCCACGGCCTTCAGGTGGAGGCCCCAGCTGGTGTGTTCGATGTAGAGGTAGAGAAGCACCACGACGACCAGACTGGCCCAGGTGAACACGTCGAGGTGGCCCAGGACCGCCCCCAGCACGGGGACGGGGTCGAGCCAGCCCAGGTCGACCTTGGGGACGGCGCCGTGGAGGGGAATTCCGGTGATGGCCTTGCCCAGGTAGGCCGACAGGCCGCCGCCGAAGAGGGTGAGCGCCAGGCCGCTGACGATCTGGTTGGCCCGGAGGGTGACGGTCAGGAAGGCGTGGAGGGCGCCCAGGAGTCCGGTGACCACGAGGACCACCACGATGGTGATCGGAAAACTTCCGGTGGCCAGGAAGGTCATGGCCGCGGTGACGGCGCCCATGAGCATGAGGCCTTCGGCCCCCAGTTGGATGATGCCCGACCGTTCGATCAGGATGCCGCCCAGGGTGGCGAACAGCAGGGGCGTGCCGGCCGCCATGGCGGCCACCAGCATTTGCGTGATCAGTTCCATCGTACCCTCACCTTGCCGAGGATGCTCCCGGCGATCAGGAAGAACAGCACCGACCCCTGGAGGAGGTTGCTGATGGACGAAGGCAGGCCCATGGTTTGGACGCTGTACCCCCCGACGATGAGGCCGCCGAAGAGCACCGACGAGAGCACGATGCCGTAGGGGTTCAGCCGGGCGATCCAGGCCACGATGATGGCCGTGTACCCGTAGCCCGGGCTGATGCCGTACATCAGCTTGTGGGCGACCCCGGAAACCTCGGCCATGCCGGCGATGCCCGCCAGCCCCCCCGAGAGGAGCATGACGATGACCACGTGGCCTTTGATGTTGATCCCGGCGTGCCGGGCGGCTTCGGGGTTGGCCCCGAGGAGCTTCAGTTCATACCCCCACCGGGTTTTCTGGATGAGGATGGCGAACAGGAGGACGGCCGCCAGGCCGATGAGCAGACCCAGGTGGAGTCGGGTGTCACCGAGGACGGGGAGGGATTCGGCCGGGCTGAACTTGGGCGACCCCGGGAAGTTCATCCCCGCCGGGTCGCGCCAGGGGCCATAGACCAGGAAGTCCAGGGCCTGGAGGGCCACGTAGTTCAGCATGAGGCTGATGATGAGCTCGTTGACGTTGAAGAAGACCTTGGGGAGGGCCGTGAACAGGCCCCAGAGACCGCCGGCGGCCAGGCCGAAGGCGAACATCAGGGGGAGGGCCGCCCAGGCCGGGAGCCCGGGGAAGTAGATGGTCACGGCGGTGGCCGCGATGGCCCCGGCCACAAACTGGCCCTCGGCGCCGATGTTCCAGACCTGGATGCGGTAGGCCAGGGACACCCCGAGGCCGCAGAGCAGCAGGGGGATGGCCTTCACCAGGGTCTCCGTGAGCCCGAAGCTGTTGCCGAAGGCGCCGGTCACCATCTTGGCGTAGACCGCCCCGGGGTTTTTTCCCGTGGCGGCGATGAACACCGCCACCAGGGCGAAGGCCAGGAGCACCGCCGCGATGGTCACCCACCAGGGGGCGTCCTTGCCGGCCGGGTCAAGTTCGAGCCGGAACCGTTTCATCTTGTCGAACGCCCTCATCATAAGACCCCCGCCATCATCATTCCCAAGTGCTCCCGGTTCGCTTCCGCGTGGGGCACGTCGCCCATGACCCGGCCGCCGAACACAACCACGATGCGGTCAGAAAGCAGCAGCAGTTCGTCCAGGTCTTCGCTGATGAGCAGAACGCTTTTCCCCTCGTCCCTCAGGCTCATGAGCAGGTTGTGGACCCCGTCCGTGGCCCCGACGTCGAGGCCCTGGCTGGGGTGGACGGCGATCATCAGGTGGGGGCTCTGGTGGATCTCCCGGGCGAACAGGAGCTTCTGCTGGTTGCCTCCGGACATCTGGTGGACCGGGGCGTCGATGTGGGCTGTCTTCACGTCGAATTTTTCGACCAGCCCCTGGGACCACAGCCGGTTCCGGGCGGTGCGCAGGAACCCCAGCCTCGACCGTTCGGAACTGCGGTACGATTTGACCAGAAGGTTGTCCACCGACCCCAGGCTGCCGGCCAGCCCCGACTTCATCCGGTTTTCGGGCACATGGCTGATGCCCGAGGCGATGGAATGCCTCACCGAAGCACCTTTCCAATGGGTGTCGCGGAAGGTGATGGTCCCGGCCTTCCAGTGCCTCAGGCCGGCCAGGACCTCGGCCAGTTCTTTCTGGCCGTTTCCGGCGACGCCGGCGATGCCCACGATCTCTCCTTCATGGATGACCAGGGAGAAATCGTCGAGGGCGTGGCGGCCGTGGTCCCCCTCCACAGCGATGTTGCGCATGGCCAAAAGAAGTTTGCCCCGGACCCGCTGCTTCCTCGGACGGGGCTCCTGACGGTCCTGGCCCACCATGAGCCGGGCGACTTCCCGTTCGTCGGTGGAGGCCCGGTCGAGGGTGGCCAGCATCTTGCCCTTGCGCATCACCGAGATGCGGTCGGCGACGGCCATGACCTCTTTCAGTTTATGGGTGGTGAGGATGACGGTTTTGCCCTGGGCCGAGAGCTGGCGCAGGGTGGCGAACAGCTGGTCGGCTTCCCCGGGGGTGAGCACCGAGGTGGGTTCGTCGAGGATGATCAGGTCGGCGCCCCGGTACAGGGTCTTCACGATCTCGACGCGCTGCTGCTCTCCCACCGACAGCTGCCAGACGGCCCGGTCGGCGGGAAAGCTGAGGCCGTAGCTGTCGGCCAGGGCCTGGATCTCGGCGGTCTTGCGGGTGTACCAGCCCCGGGTGCGCCACACGGGGGCCGGCTCGCCCAGCACGATGTTCTCGGCGGCGGTGAGGGTGGGGACGAGGCGGAAGTTTTGGAACACCATGCCGACGCCGAGGTGGGCCGCGTCCTTGGGGGAGTGGATCTTCGCCAGCCGGCCGTTCAACAGGATTTCTCCGCTGGTCGGCCGGTACACCCCGGACAGCATGCACATGATGGTGCTCTTGCCGGCGCCGTTTTCCCCGAGCAGGGCGTGGATCTCGCCCTTGCGGACTTGGAAGTCGACCTGGTCGTTGGCCAACGTCGTCCCAAACTGCTTGGTGATCCGCCGCAGATCGACGGCCCACGTTTCGTCCATGACTCCCCCTGGTCCCGAAGATGGACCCATCTTAACAATTTCGGCCCTCTTTTGTCGCCTTCCATCCTAGCGAACCGTGAAGTTTTGAGGAAGGGGTAAAGGAACGATTATGTATTGATCTGTCCTTGACAATACAAAAAGGTATGATGATCATAGGTGATGTACCGATTGGAAGGAGCTGTCATGACCCTCTCCCTGAGTAAAACCCTGACCCTGCCCGGCTGGATTCCCGGCTTTGTGGCCTCGTGGACCGGATCCCTCGACACCGAAGAGGGGCGGATGCGGTTGGCCGTCGCCCTGAGTGCCGAGAATGTGCTGAGGGGGACGGGAGGTCCGTTTGCCGCGGTGATCTACGAGGCGGTTTCGCACCGTGTGGTTTCAGCGGGGGTCAACGTGGTGGTTCCCCAGGGGACGAGCCTGGCCCACGGCGAGATCTCGGCCCTGCTTATGGCCCAGGAAGCGCTGGGAACCCACGACCTGGGACGCAAGGATCTGCCCCTCCTCGAAATGGCCACCACCAGCCAGCCTTGCATTCAATGCTACGGTGCCCTCATCTGGTCGGGGGTCAGGCGGGTGCTGGTGGGCGCCCGGGGTTCCGACGTGGAGACCCTTGTCGGGTTTGATGAGGGTCCGGTTCCCCAGGATTGGGTGGGGCAGTGGGCCCTCCGCGGCATCGAGACCCGGGTCGACGTTCTGAGGGACGAAGCCTGCGAAGTGCTCAAGGCCTATAAGTCCAGCGGTGCTCCCATCTACAACAGCGAAAGCAACCTCCGGGCTTGATCAATACCACGCCGCGATCAGCTGGGCACAGACCATCATGAAGATCATGGCAAAGGGGTATACCGTGGCGTAGGCCACCTGGGGGATGCTGGTGGCCGTGAGCGATGCGACCACCCCGAGGGCCGGCGAGCAGGTGGTGGATCCGGCCAATAGCCCCATGAGCGTCAGGATGTTCATTTTCAGGAACACCCGGCAGACGAAGGCCATGAGGGCCAGGGGAACCAGGGCGATGGCCAGGGCCGTGACGATGAGCGACGCTCCGTGCTGGGCCAGGACGGGGCCGAGCTGGCTGCCGGCGCTGGTGCCCACGGCCCCGAGGAACAGGAGCAAACCCAGCTGACGGACAAACCGGTTCGAAGGTTCGCTGACGGCCCAGAGGATGGGTCCGGTCCGTCCCAGGGCGCTGAGGGCGAGGCTGACCAAGAGGACTCCGGCGGTCATTCCCAACGACACCACTCGTCCGCCGCCGAGGCTGAGGGTCACCGACCCCGCCAAGACTCCCAGGGCAATGGTGAGGAACAGCGGCAGAAAGTCCTGGTCCACGGTCCTCCCTGAGTCGCCGACTATCCCCTTGAGGGCCGCCGTCTGGGTTTTTCCGGCCACGACCATGATCCGGTCGCCGTACCGGAGGCTGGTGGTGCCGTGGGGGCTGATCTCGATGCCGTGGCGCTGCAGCCGGGTCACGGTGGCTCCATGGTTTTCGAGGAGGCCCAGGCGTCCCAACGGCCGGTTGACGATGGCCTTGTTGGTCACGATGTACCAGTGGGCTTCGTTGCGCTGGTCCAGGGGCATTTCGACAAAGTGGTCGGCCTTGGTTTCGGGTCCCAGGAGCAAGGCCAGGTTCTCCAGATCTTTTTCGGTGCCGACGGCCTTCACCAGGTCGCCGTGGTCCAGGGTGAGACCGGGGCTGGGGACGAGGATTTCGCCCTGGTGGAGAATGCGGCTGAGGTTCACCCCGGTGAGCCGGCCGATGTGGAGTTCTTCCAGGGACCGGCCCGTCACGTTGGGGTTGTCGACCAAGAAGGTCTTGGTGACCAGGGGCGGGTGCTTTTGTTTCAGCTCTTCCAGGTAGGCCTTCTCCTCCCGGGGCACGTCGGCCCGGAGGATGAGGGGCAGGAGCCGGACGAAGACCAGGATGGCCAGCACGGCCAGGGGGTAGGCCAAGCTGTGGCCCAGGGCGGGAAGGTCGCTGGCCGTGCTTTCGACGCCGACGGCCAGGGCCGAATTGCTGGACCGGCCGCCGGTGAGGAGCCCCAGGGCCAGCCTCAGGTCGATGCCGAACACGGCGGCCAGGCCCAACATGGTCCCCACGCTGGTGACGATCATCAGGGCCGTGGGGAGGATCATGGTCAGGCCGTTGCGGCCGAACGCCGCCAGGAAGCCGGGGCCGGACTGCATGCCCACGCTGAACACAAACAGCACCAGGCCCAGGGTCTGGAAGATCCCCGGAATGAGAAAGCCGAAGGAGCCAAACACCAGGCCGACAAAAATGACGGCGGCGTTGTCGAGGGCGATTCCCCCCACCTTAATCTTGCCCAGGGCGAGGCCTAGGGTCACAACAGCAAAGAGAATCCAGAGGGGTTCAAGGGAAAGGTTCAAAAATGTCATTCCTTCTGTTCGATGGAACCTAAATGTAGTCTATATACAACACTCATTCCAATTTGTATACTGAGTCTATCATGTTTGAAAACTACCGGATCGACGGCGTTTGGGATGAGCTCTTTGAGGCTTCCGGACTTCCCCGGGAGGCGTTTCGGCCTTTTTACGAGGCTTTGGGGCAAACGACGGGGGAGGACTACCGTCGGCTGCAGCGCGAGGCCGAGGCGGCCCTGATCCGGACGGGGATCACCTTCGTGGTCTACGGCGATAAGGAAGGGCAGGAGAAGATCATGCCCTTCGACCTGCTGCCCCGGATCGTCACCTCGGCCGACTGGAACCGCCTGGAGAAGGGGTTGGTCCAGCGTATCCAGGCCTTGAACCTGTTCCTCGACGACATCTACCACGACCAGAAGATCCTCAAGGACAAAGTGGTCCCGGCCGAACTTGTCCTGTCGGCCACTTCGTTCCGCAAGGAATGCGTGGGACTCAACCCTCCCCAGGGCATCTGGATCCACGTGACGGGCACCGACCTGATCCGTGACCCGGCCGGCGAATTCCTGGTCCTCGAAGACAACCTGCGGTGCCCCAGCGGCGTCAGCTACGTCCTCGAAAACCGCGAGCTGGTGAAGCGGGCCTTCCCCCAGCTGTTCGGCAAGCTCCACATCCGTCCCGTCGACCACTACCCCGACATGCTCTTCGAAGTCCTCGACCACATCTGCCCCGGCTCGGTGGACAAGCGCATCGGGGTGCTGACCCCCGGCGCCTACAACTCGGCCTACTTTGAGCACAGTTTCTTGGCCCGGAAAATGGGCGTCGAGCTCCTCGAGGGCCAGGACCTGGTGGTGGAAAACGACAGGGTCTACATCCGGACCACCAAGGGGTTCGAACCCCTGAATGCCCTCTACCGGCGCATCGACGACGACTTCCTCGACCCCAAGGTGTTCCGTCCCGATTCCATGATCGGGGTTCCCGGGCTCTTCCAGGCGTATAAGAAGGGCAACATCGCCTTGGCCAACGCCCCGGGCACCGGGGTGGCCGACGACAAAGCCGTCTACGCCTATGTGCCCGACATCATCAAGTACTACCTGGGTGAGGACACCCTGCTGAACAACGTGCCCACCTACCTCTGCGACCGGCCGAAGGACCTGACGTACGTTCTGGCCAACCTGGACAAGCTGGTGGTCAAGGCCACCAACGAGTCCGGGGGCTACGGCATGCTCATGGGCCACCAGGCCAGCCAGGCCCAGCGGGACGAGTTCCGCCTCAAGATCCAGGCCAACCCCCGGGGCTACATCGCCCAGCCCGTGGTGAACCTGTCCCAGGCGCCGACCCTGGTGGGCGACCACTTCGAGGGCCGGCGCGTCGACCTGCGGCCCTACGTTCTCTACGGCAAGGACATCAAGGTGATCCCCGGCGGCCTGACCCGGGTGGCCCTGAAACCGGGGTCGTTGGTGGTCAATTCGTCCCAGGGGGGAGGGAGCAAGGACACGTGGGTCATCCAGGACGACCAAGGAGGGGACCATGCTTAGCCGCGTCGCGGGCAACGTGTACTGGATGTTCCGGTACCTGGAACGGGCCCAGAACATCGCCCGGTTCATCAACGCCGACTTCAACCAGTTCCTCGAGGACCAGCAGAACCGGGGCAACCTTTGGATGTCCCTCCTGGCCGTCACCGGCGACGAGGAGCTCTTCACCGAACACTACCCCTCGCCGACCCGGGAGAACATCATCCACTTCCTCACCCTCGACGAGGCCAACCCGAACTCCATCTTGAACTGCGTGGTCCAGGCCCGGGAAAACGCCCGGTCGGTGAGGGAGAGCATCTCGTCGGAGATGTGGGAGGAGCTCAACTCCCTGTACCTGACGGTGAAGGAGTACAGGAATTCCCAGGGTGCCGCCGCCGACCCGTTCCTCTTTTGCAAGGCCGTCATCACCAGCTGCTACAACTTCATCGGGCTGTTCTATTCGACCATGAACCGGGGAGAAGCCTGGCACTTCGGCCGCATCGGCATGCTGCTGGAACGGGCCGACAAGACCAGCCGCATCCTCGATGTGAAGTACTTCATTTTGCTGCCCGACCCGTCGTGGGTGGGGTCGGCCTACGACAACACCCAGTGGGCGGCCCTCCTCAAGGCCGTTTCAGGCCTCGAGATGTACCGCAAGGCCTACCGGCGGATCAGCCCCCGGGACGTGGCCGAGTTCCTGGTGTTCGACCGCAGTTTTCCCCGGAGCATCTCCCACTGCATCCACTACGCCGAAGACTCGCTGAAGGTGCTCTCGGGAACCCAGCGGGACGGCGCCTTGAACCAGGCCCAGAAGAGCCTGTTCCGGCTGAGGACCGACCTCGAGACCGGCAGCGTGGCCGAGGCCATGGACGCCGGGCTCCACGGCTACCTCGACGCCCTCCAGACCCGGATGAACCAGGTGGACCAAGACATCTTCCAGGTCTTTTTTGAGATCAAAATCGACCCGAAAAGGATGGACCATGGGAACCTGGGTCAACATCAGTCATAAGACAGGCTACACCTACGACCGGGCCGTGAACCTCGGGCCCCAGCTCATCCGGCTGAGGCCCGCGGCCCACTCCCGGACCAAGGTGCTTTCGTACTCCCTCAACGTGTTCCCCGAGAACCACTTCATCAACTGGGTGCAGGACCCCTACGGCAACTTCCAGGCCCGGGTGCTTTTTCCCCAGCCGGTGAAGGAATTCCGCATCGAAGTCGACCTGACGGCCGACCTGGCGGTGTACAACCCCTTCGACTTCTTCCTGGAGCCGTCGGCCGAAACCGTGCCCTTCGTCCTCTCCGAAGACCTCAGGCGCGACCTGGCGCCCTACCTGGGTACGCCGG